>JANHGO010000568.1:0-39833 GCA_024606505.1 Aquila spilogaster
TCCTCCCCGGGCTGCAGGTGGAGATCTGCTCCTCCATGGACCTCCCTGGGCTGCAGGAGGCGGCGGCGGCGCGGGGCCGTCCCGGTGCCGGTCCCGGCGTTCGGCGCGATGCAGCTGCGGCACGTGCGGACCCTGCTGGCCCCGCAGGTCGGGCTGGGCCGGGCCGGGCCGGGCGGGGAGGGAGCGGGCCGGGGGGCGGCGGTGCTGAGGCTGTGTGTGCCTGGCAGGAAGGGACCGCGCGGGTGACCTGCATGGCCTGGTCGGCCAGCAGCGCCCGGTTCGCTGTGTGCACCGCGGACCGGGTGGTGCTGCTGTACGATGAGCAGGGCGAGCGGCGCGACAAGTTCTCCACCAAGCCCTCCGACGCCAAGGTGAGGGCCCGGCCTGCTGCCGCCGGGGCCTGCTGCAGCCGGGACACAGCCGTCTGTGGGCCGGGCAAGTGTGCCTGGGGCAAGGCCAGCCTTCCCCTGTGGTTCACGCTGCCATCCTCTCCACAGTACGGCAGGAAAAGCTACGTGGTCAAAGGCATGGCCTTCTCCCCGGACTCCACCAAAATCGCCATTGGCCAAACAGACAACATTGTCTACGTCTACAGGATTGGAGAGGAGTGGTGAGTCTGGTGGTGGAGTGTCCAGCGCCTGTGAGGAGGGGGCAGCACTGTCCTTCCTGCTGTACAGTGCGCTTTCTGGGCGTTGATGCGACCCGCGTCGGTGTCCTGGCCTGGTCCTCAGCCCAGTACATGCTGCGGTGCACATCATCTAACCTGCAGGAAGTCACTCAGATGTTTCTGTGGAGAGCAGCAGATAGGATTTGCTTGGACACAGCCCTTGTGGAGCCCAGTGCAAGCACATGCCAGCTGAGCTTCTGTGGAGCTGTAGCTGTAAAGCCTATGCTGCTGTCCCCCGTTTCATAGATGTGGAGCTATGGCACACACCTGCCTCACTTCAGCCTCATTTGCTGGCACCTGGTGTGCTAAAGGTGCTCAGGTCACCAGAATTTTGGAAGCTTAAAGGTTGGGGTTCTTTTAATTTTCTGCCCAAAGTTGGCTTGTGATAGACAACCAGTGTACAAAACTTAAATGTGTTTGGCAATACTAAAACAGACTGAATACAAACAGTAGGGTAGCCAGAATGGGCAGTATTACTAGCTTCACCGGTAGTCATTTTTGTCTACCTTTTTCTGCAGGGGTGACAAGAAGGTGATATGCAACAAGTTCATCCAAACGGTGAGACCCAGACTCCTGTTTAACTCCATTTTCTCCAACATATGTAGGATAAAGACAATTGGAGGACTCTCTGTTCATACTTACAGGTGTAATTGGCCAAACTGTCAGTGGTACTTGATGTCCAAAAGATGCAGGTAGATCCTAAGATAATCTTTATATTTTGAGGCATGTATTACCTGCCAAGCTTCAGAGGCTTCATAATGCCTGGGTACAACACAGTAATTAATTGTTGAACTATCAATGCAATCAATTGCAAAACTGTGGGGACTAATTTAGACATCAGTGGACAGAATGTTTTAAGGGAGTTGAAAGGGAAAAATAGGAGAGACTCTGAGCCCAACTATTTTTCACAGGTTGGCAACTCTAAGCCCCAAGATTCCTTGTTAGCCAAAATGTAAAGTGTGCAGAATTCAGTCAAACTGCACGGTTTCCACATGTTCAAAGGCCTCAGGTTTGTAATTTCAGTCAGGTTATCTCCTTGGCCTTCTTCATGTTCTGCTGCTCTAGCTCTGCCTGTGTGTGTTAGAGCAGTCTACTCAGTAGGTCTCTGGCAAGGATTTTCCTGAGGTTGATGTAAGTATCTGGAAAGGCAAAGGTGTTATAAATTCCTTGCATAGAAAGCCATCTGTATGAGAAAATGCAGTGCACTGACTACTTCTTTTACCTTCAGGGGCAAATGTCCAGCAGCTGCCCTAGGCTTTCCAGCCAGTTGCCATCACACTATGACCCCCACTTTCTCTGTGTCTCTAGAGAAGTTGTCTGCTAGATAGGCCCCTGAAGTAGCCAGTACCCGTTAGGAGAAATCATCCTGCTGGGCCAAATCCCCAGAAGACATAAGCAGAGCTGCTCCTGATGGAGTTGCTGGAGTTTCTGTGCCAGGCTTTCTCAAGCTGCCTCTCAGGTGAAGGGCAGCCTCAGCCTCTGGATTGAAAGCCTGCATCTCAGGGTTGAGTCGTGGCCCACCACTGTGGCTGCTCTTAGGGTGGCTTAGGAGAGCCTTCTAGCCTCTCTGAATACTTGCTGCTGACTGCAAGAGGGAGCCCCATGTAATTCTGTTGCTCTGGTGGTAAGAAAGCTGTTGGTCAGCGTTTGTTTCTCTGTGGTTGAGCTGCTGTGCTGAGCGGTCATGACACTGGAATAGAGTGTCATGAAGAAAAGAGAGCAAGAGGGGCTTGGTGTCCACTTGTCCCTTTCCTGTACGTTGTGGTTAGCCCGGGTGTGGGTACCTGTAGCCTCACTGGAGAGTCCTTTCATTGTTTATCACTTGCTGGCATTCTGCTGGCAGGACTAGCTTCGGGCCCCTCTGGCTCTCCTTTGCTGCAGCACCTGGCTAACAGCCTGGTGGGAGGCTGCTTGCCTTTCACAAGCTTAGATGCTGTGCACAGCATGCGTAAAGTTTTTTGTATTTTTAATGTAGTGGTTCATTTCTCTTTTCTCTCATTCTCTCATTTTCCCCATGTCTTTTCTACCATTTCTATCATAATAAATCCTTTATTTTTTCTAATGCTATATGTGTGGTTTTTTACCACTGTGTCCGGTTTTCTCCTGTAACTAAATATTGTTATTTACAAAGTTTTGGTGTGTTCAGTCAATATCAGAGATCATTTGTTGAGCCCTTTCCCTCCCCTGCCATTTGCAAAACCTGTTGGGCACTCTTATACATCTTGTGAATACAGTGACACTATTCAGCTCTGCTGGCAAGCAAGGCATCCTGCTAGAGGATCAGGATGAGTATGTGTGAGTTTGACTTCTTTGCACTAGTAGCTAGGCACATTACCACTTTGTGACGCTTGTTTCTAAGCTACCAGTGGGCTGCTTGTGGTTGTGTTAGACTGAAAATAAGGGTCTGGCAGATAATGAGGGAAATAAATGGATGCCTGGGAAACAGGTATAATAAAAAATGGGTCTTGGTTATTGGTTGGACATATAAATTATGAGCAGCTTAGGTATCCAGGGACATTTTGGTATCTGTTTGTAGCTGTGGTTGCTGATGTGAATGGTAAGATTGGGGATAGAAGGTGAGATGGATAAATGAGGGTGTATATATGTCTAAAGCAGGCCCAGGTGCCTAAAATGGAACAGATGAGCCTGTGAGGCTAGTGCTGGTGGCACAGTGCCAAACACCAGCCTTCTTATTGACTGAAATCCTTCAGTTTAAATGTGAAGCAGTTTCATTAACTCTCTTGGCCCTCTCTTACAGTTGGGTTTGGTGGTCAGCTTTATTCATCCTGACCCCTACCTCAGACTTTGAGAATACCTTTGGTTTGGATTCAATGAACCTGTTTCTACCTGACCTACTTGGTAGCATCTGATAACTGTCTTGCTTGTAAATGAAAACATAGACTATTTCTGATTCATCAAATGAAGATCCAATGTACAAATATTCTCATATCTGTTACAG
Source organism: Aquila spilogaster (assembly GCA_024606505.1). Lineage (NCBI taxonomy): Eukaryota > Metazoa > Chordata > Aves > Accipitriformes > Accipitridae > Aquila > Aquila spilogaster. The sequence continues at coordinate 3,627 of JANHGO010000568.1, forward strand.
AAGCTGGCAGAGTCAAATTATTTTTATGTTTTATACTTGTTGCTGCAAAAAATCTTTTAAAATAACCATGATTTTGTACTGGAAAACTACACATCTGATCCATAAGTAATCCTCTCAGAAGAGCATCCATACTGAACATATCTGGTATAACTTTGATGCCCTGCTTTAGCCTTTCTAAGCCTGTTACTTTACCCCAGCTCACTATTATCTAGTTTAAGCTTCAGCGTGTAGGGCCTCAATCCTACTTTAAGGTCTGTCCAAATGTCCCCATCTCTTCTCTTTCTTGGTCTGAGTCATTTTACTGTTCATGAGCTGTCTTACGTAGCGATGGGGCAAGAAGCTAAGTAGGGTGGAGCTCTTACCTCTCTTTTTACCTCCTCCTTGGCAGAGTGCCGTGACCTGCTTATCGTGGCCAGCGGAGAATATCATTGTCTTTGGTCTTGCTGAAGGAAAGGTAGAGAAACTTGTTATTTGCCTGATTTTCTTTTCCATGCAGGGGCTACCCAGGCCTGCAAGCACCTGGGCTGCAGAGTAGGAGCCATTACTATGTGGCCCTGGGCATGAAATAGCAACAAAGGGATTACACCACTGACTTGAACTTTCTGGTTCCCAGTCAGTCCTTGGAGGTTCTACTGGATCATTTGGTCCTTTTCCTGAGCCTTTCTAGATATGTGCAAGTGCGACTCCAACTTTTCCACTTCTCCAACCTACCAGAAAGCAATGAGCTTCCTGTGATTTCTGGCGCTGGTCATGGACTGGGAAACCTCTGGGGATGTTACAATGGGGGAAATTCACATCCTGCAGACAGAAGCAACATTGATCAGATTCTCTTTCTCAGGTTCGTTTAGCAAATACAAAGAACAACAAGTCTTCCACCATTTATGGGACAGATTCCTATGTGGTCTCCCTAACTTCCAAGTGAGTATGGCACTGCTTTAGGCTACACTGCTTTGGCTCAGTCTCCTACCTACAATAGGCCCTGGCATAACTGGTGGCTGTATGGGAGGTTGCCAGAGGGTCTTTCTGCTGTCAGTTCCTTGTCAAGATAATAAAATACTGTGCTTTCCAAAAGGAATTCCTTCCTAAAATCTGATACTTGCCTGTGCCACACTGGCCCATGTAGTTTTGTTGCCCCCCCCAACACATTTCAGGATGCAAGTCCTCATGAGATTACTTACATACATTGATTTATTTGAATCCATGACTTTATAAAGATTAAATTTGTCAGCTTCACCTAGCTAATTACTAACATTAGTCAAGTTTAAGGGCTAAAAAAAAGTAAAAATATTCTGCCAGATAAAACTGTGACAAGGCTATAATTAGAAATATAACCATAAAGTGCAATTTTAAATTATTTTCATTTTAACTACTTTAGTATCCTTTACCTAAAAAATTTAAGATATGTCATGGTCCTAGCAGTGGGATTTTCACTAAATGGTGTCATTCTGGTTTTTGAGTGCTAAACAAATTTAAAAAACCTAAAGCTAGTCTAAGACTCTGACTTTCTACCACTGAGAAATCCCTCCAAAGTCTGCCTGCCTTTGCCTCTATTCCAGAAGGTTTCTATTTCCTCTCTCTCTTCCTGTCTCTTCATGCCCCCCCTTCCCCCACCTCTCTTCCCTGTTTGCCCTCCTCTCCCTCTCCCCCAATCCTCCCCCCCAACTCTCTCCCCCTCTTCTTTTATTTCTAAACACAACTTATGCTGTTATTGCTATGGTATCAATGACAAATCTGGGATTGCAATCAACAGAAGACAGATGTATGATTCCTGGATTGTTACAGTGTTCATAGAATTTGTATTCTGTACTTAAATAATTGTTTAAGTGTGTTCTTTCTAGGTACATTACATTAGGCCTGTTTCTTCTTCCTTGCTCTCTTTTCCCTGCTTGTGTCAAGAAGTACACAAGACATTAATGCTGCAAATAATGGACTTAGGCCTGGAGTGTTGGTCTAGATGTTTTTTCCCTAAATTGTGTTGCTTTTAGGGATTCCTGGTGTCACAATATCCAGCCTCACTTCTCAAACAGTTCCAATGCAAGGGTTGCTTGATATACCTTGCTATAAGAAATTGTGTGCATAGTCATTATTCCACTTAAGGTTACTTAGCCTCTCCATGTTTTAGTAATACAGGAAGTTGGTTATTGTGATTTTACATGATGAAGATACTTAACTGGCCACTCTCCAGTCTCCATACTTTTGTGTGCTTTGTTTTTACAGACACCAATACAGGTACTAGATATTCTTGTGTTCATCACCCAACTTGTCTTTGGTGAAGGTTCCTTTGATGAGGAACATCAACAATGACCCTGGGACTGGCTCCTCTGGGCAAGGATATGAAAATAAAGGTGCAAGTTTTACTGCAATATTGCATCATCCTGTCTGTGTTTCTTTGCAGTGTGTCGGGGAAGGGAATCCTGTCTGGCCATGCAGATGGAACCATAGTACGCTTCTTCTTTGATGATGAGGGCTCAGGTGAATCACAGGTATCAAAGATCCTTCTTCATTGAGCAAAATCCCTTGCTCAGCCTACTCCCCAGCTCAAGAGCTCTGGAAAGGGATCATGCTGTGGAGGGAGTGGAAGTCTGGAGAGGAGCTGCAGTCTGTGCTTGCTAGCATAGGCATTATGGAGCATTGATGAAGACAGAGCAGTGACTAAATGCTTTGAAATACAGAGTGGGGTGGTAAGAGGGGAGGTTACTTTTTTGTGTATGAGACGTAAGGCTTTTCAGGTGTCCGGAAAGATCTGATGTTAGAGTGTCCAGGAGAATGATGCTTGAATGGGTAGGGTTCCAGGGAACAGCTCTTGTCTTCTCACTAAGCAATGTAGAGTTATCCCAGTTAACCCTGAATCCCAAGTTCACGCTCTGTCTGTGGACAGGGTACTCTAGGCACCCAGCATGTCTCCTGAGCCTCCTGCTCCTCCCCAAAAGGAGTAGTCTCTGTGCTTCAGGCTGTGGTGAAGGGAATGCTACTGTCACTCAGATCTTTTCTCTCTGACTGAAGCAGTTTGAGCATGTCTGCTCTCTACCATGATATGCTGAAGGCCCATATATACTCTGCTATGTTAAGAGTGCATCTCAGTCTAGTTAACGGTACTGGTCTTCTTACTGGCATCAGCAATCTTCTCTCCTAGTTGAATGAGTGGAATAGTTGATACATCTCTCAGCTCTGGTTTCTTTCTACCTTCCTACAAACTGGGGCAGGCAGACAAAGTAACCCCCATGAATTGGACTTTACAGAAGGGCCTCATACTGGTCTCATTGTGATAGCTGAATACAGAGGCCAGTTGGGGGCTAGAGCTGTTCATGTTTTCAGGATGTTCTTTCTCGTCTGTTGTAGGGTAAGTTGGTGATGCATCCCTGTCCTCCTTATGCCCTTGCCTGGGCTTCCAATAGCATTGTGGCTGCAGGCTGCGATAAGAAGATTGTAGCTTATGGGAAGGAGGGCAATGTGATTCAAACCTTTGACTATAGCCGGGACTCATCAGAGAAGGAATTCACCACAGCAGCTGCCAGTCCTGGCGGCCAGTCTGTCGTCATTGGCAGCTATGATAGGTATAGTGCCTGATGGTAAAGTCTCCCCTTTATAGTGCTTTTTTTTCAGCCATACACATTTCTTCATGTCTTTGCTTTCTCATCTGTTCTCACAGGTTAAGGGTTTTGAACTGGAGCCCACGCCGCAGTGCCTGGGAGGAAGGCAAATCCAAAGAAATAGCTCACCTCTACACCATCACAGCTTTAGCATGGAAGAGGGATGGTTCACGCATCTGTGCGGTTTGTATCACGAGTCAGCAACGCTGAGCCCATGAGTCACACACCAGGGACAGACAGACTTATGTGTGCTCCTAAGAACAAAGTGATGTGATACAGGGAGAGCTTATGAGAGTGGTCACACCATCACCTAGGTGTGTGATGTGCAAGGTTCCTAGGCTAAGACCTTGTGCAAGAGACACTGCTGCAGTCAGATGTGCGGTGTGCAGAGTATGAAGCTGTAAAATATCATGGACGAGCAGCAGCAGTCCTCCTTTTTTCACAGAAGCATAATAATGTCAGCATAGTTTCTCTAGAGCAGTCTCATGAGCATTCTTTCCCCTGAGCACCTGTAAGAAGCAGTATAAAAACTGATCTGTTACTTATATTCTATGTTTATATCCTATGTTTTCAGTTCAGAGTTGTCTGTCTTCCACTTTCAGCTGTTGGGCCTTGATCTGCCTTTTTCTATTAAGTTAAATAATTCTTTAAAGCTCTTTAATCTTTCTGCAAATCTGTCCCTATTATGTTGAATAACTCTTTAAAGCACTTAAATTATTTAGGAAGGTTGCTATTTACAACTTTTCTTTTATAGTTTTTGCATCTTTTTATGTTCAACAATCAAGAATCCTCAGAATACTTGCAGGCAGAGAATTAATTGAGCATGTGAACAAATACTTGTGGAGAAGGAGAAGGGGCTAAGAGATAGGAGATAGGTGAAAGGAATGGGGATGTTGAAAGAGATAAAGGTGGAAGGATTCTTCTGGAAGGGAGGAGTGGGAAACTGAGAAGGATAAGGGGGAAGATGAGGATAAAGGTGATTTTTAACCCCTTCTCTTCCTCTCCCATGTACATGCTAGTATTTGGTAAGCTCTGTTTCTCTGAGAATTTATCAATCTTTCTGTTCTCTCAAGAAAGTCAAAATAGGGCTGTTCCTCATGCATCTGGGGGCTTCAGCCTTGTTCTCCAGAGCAGCCAGGACCTGTGGATTTCTGTCTCACCTCTGATCCTCCTCATGTAAGTAGGGTTTGGAATATCTCTCCTTAACAGAATTCACTGACTGTGTGCAATGTGTTTGTTTCCCCAGGGCACTCTGTGTGGAGGAGTTGAACAATTTGACTGCTGCCTTCGCAGAAGCATTTACAAAAATAAATTTGAAGTGACATATGTGGGACCAAGCCAGGTAAGAGAATATCCAATGAGGTAATGTCTCTTGATGAAAAGGGGATGCTTGCTAAAAGTAGGCATGTTTGGAGTTCTGCACCTATGGTTTGTTTATAGCAACTTGTTGGGAAAGGCATAGGGGATATTCCAGTGACAGGGTCAAGGCTGGCTGGAAATCGGCTAGGAGCAAAGAGAATGGAGTTTATTTCCTAGCTTGTGAATTTGTGGGGGGTACCTCCGTGCCAAATGCAGGCTCCTTAAGTGGTTTAACTTCAGCCAACTTTACCTCGTTCAAAATCAGGTAGTAAGGGTGAGCTAGGAGTCTAGGCACCCCCCTCTAGTCAGTGGAGAGAGAGCAGGACTCTCAGAGGGTGGCTTATCCTCGGGGGTCTAAGTAGCCCTCCAGTTAAACTAGAAACTTCTAAATGGCAGAAGTGAGAATCCCACACTGCTACTACAGTTGTCATCCCATACAAAAGGAATGGTAAGGTTTCTTTAAAAAGCAGAGTGAAATGATGTGAGGGGACATCTAAATACCCAAGTATCATCTGCTGCATAATCTTCCATGGCAAAGAAGTGTGAGTTCTTCCTCTGTGCATGCCTCATACTGCATTTTCCCACTTTCTCTAGGTCATTGTGAAGAACCTCTCAACAGGAACTCGAGTTGTGTTGAAATCCCAGTATGGTTATGAGATTGATGAGGTGAAGATCTTGGGGAAAGACAGATATCTGGTGGCCCATACCTCAGACACATTATTGCTGGGTGACATCAGCTCCAACAAGCTCAGTGAGGTACTGGAAAATCCGTGGCATTTCTTGAATGTCAAATGCTTAACTTTGTAACTCAAAGGATATGTTTTCTGTGTGGGAACAATACATCTATTTTCAAAGAATCATAGAATAATTCAGGTTGGAAGGGGCCTTGGGAGGTCTCTTATCTAACTTCCTACCCAAAGGAAGGTCAATATTAAATTCAGATGTCATTGCTCAGATCCCACAGTCCCTCTGGTCCCCTGTTTCAATGCTTTACTCTCCTCGCGGGGGAAAGCTTTTCTCCTAAGTCTCTTTGGAATTGCTGTTTTAATTTATAACCGTTTCTCACCCTTTCACTGTGCATCTGCCAAAAAAAAAAGCCTGGCATCACCTTATTAGAGGTCTCTTAATCCTTCCCTTCTCCAGGCTGAAGAAGCCCAATTCCTTCAGCCTCTCTTCGCAGTGCAAGTGCTTCAGCCCCAACCATCTTGATGGCACTCTGCTGAACTTGCTCCAGTTTGTCAATGTCTTTCTTGTACTGGGGGGCCCAAAACTGGATGCTGTACATATGTACATTCCAGATGTGAATGTATGAATCTTAGTGTGTTTTTAAATAAAAACAAACAAAAACAAAACCAAAAAACCCCCCACCATTCATGACTGCAGTACCACAGCTTATGCCAGTATCATTTCTGTACCAAACAATTCATGCAAAACTGTCCATACCATGAGCCTCACAGTGCACTGAGTGCTGAGCCTATGTGCCAAGCCTGGAGAACGTGGGCAGTAGGTTAGTGTCTGATAAAAGTATTAAACAGGCTTCAGGACATATTTGCTTTGTTCACACAGTTATCATATACTTTTAATCAGGCTAATGGTGTGCTTATCAACCTAGCCGGGAGCAGGAGCTCCTGACTACAGATTTGAGTTGGAGCATACTGATACTTGGTAATCCAACTGAAAATCTGGCCAGACTAAATCTCCCAGGTTTCTTTACATCATACTGCACAGAGGAGTTTTTCTTTCAGTTGCACAGCTATACTCACTTCTTATAAAGAATAGGGTTGTGAGTAGTCCCTTTGCCATCATGCTGTCTCACTGGAGTTTTGTTGAAGCAGTGACTTGGAGCTCTTGCTCAAGGAGGAAAGAGGACAGCTGCAGCTTTGGCTTTCAGTTCTCTGCCTCTCTACATTCACTCTACCACTTACCTGTTGTCATCACAGTAACCATTGTATTATCCAGTGCTCTTCTCAAATTCCAAATCATTTGGTCCCCCACTGGCACTATGCTGACCAATCATTGCTAACATGACCCCAGAAAAGAAGGGTTTCAGCTACATGTGGTGTGGACATTCTGCCCCCACAAATGGTAGCACTGATTCTGTGGAGAAGACTTATGGAGGCAAAGGGACCGTTGGGGGTGCTTTTTATAATAAAGTTAGTCTAAGGAAGGCGGAGAAGTGCCTGTGAAAGAGTAGGCTAGAGGGAGTACATAAAGGCCCCTCGTCCAGAAGGCAATAAGATACTACACAAAGAGAACAGGAGTCTGAAGCAGAGGTTAAAAAAAGGAGAGGGAAGTGAGGAGCTTGCAAGCCGGGAATGACTGAACAACAGTGTTGACAGCTGAAGTGCTGGAACATGATCCCTTCTGCAGTGTACTTTTTGCTATCTGTTGTGGGGGTTGAGAGCTGGACAGTGGACCACAATGCCTGCAACCTGGTTCCCTGCAGGAGCTGTCAGGCTGGCATTTGCTCACTTGATGCCATTGCTTTGTAGGTAGCCTGGCAAGGATCTGGAGGGAATGAGAAGTTCTTCTTCGACAATGAGAATGTAAGTTGGATGGGACAGGATGCTACCCATGAATGGTGAGTAAATCTGTGTGTGCACCAGCAGAAAAAGTGTGAACTGCACTTCTGGAAAACCCTGTTTCTCAGCAGTTTCCTGGACTTGCCTTCTCCATGCAGATCATGATCTGCTTCCTCCCCATACTTGCCTTTTCCACATGCCAGGTACAGAACAAACTTAGCGTGTGGACTGTCAAGTTATACAAGTCATAACCCTATAAGAGAGAGGAGCAATAAAAGAGCAACAGCTAGAGAGGATGTTGGAGATACAGAATGCAGCTGTCACAGTGACAGGTTGGCTCCTGCAGGACTGATAGGCCCAGAACTAAAATCCCCAACCCTGAGGAAAAGCTGGCAGTCACAACAGGAAGCCAAGGACAATTCATTACTCATCCCAGAGGGTTTGATTTTAGACTTGTGTGCAGCAGAGTTCTTTTCTGCACACCTCACTGGTAGGTATGTGTGTTTACCTGGCTTTTCTGTAAGAGCGTATTCCCCTCTCACCTTCAGGTCTGCATGATCTTTAATGCTGGAGAGCTGACACTGGTGGAATATGGAAGCAATGACATCCTGGGTTCTGTCCGCACAGAGTTCATGAACCCTCATGTTGTCAGGTAAGTGTTATACCTGCTTGTGTGGCCAGCACAGGCATTTTGTGAGAGTGACCTCAAATATATACACTTGGAAGCGTCCCACTCTGTGGAATGCGGCCCCCAGACACTGGGACCTGAGTAATCTGCTTCTGACAGTGAGCGATGGTGGGGTTTAATTGCTTGGTTACATCTAATGGTTGTAAAGTTTTAGAAGCACAACAGCCCATTTTCCTCTGATACATGCTTATTGAAGGCTGCCTTGGCTATTGCTGAAGAGGGACCTCCTGTGCATGTACTCAGGGATCTCTGCATCCAGCTGGTCCTAGTACAGCATTATCAGGGACTCTAGATGCCAGCAGGACCTCCTCTGTCCCTCTGAAATACCATACTCCATTTTCTGATTCGAGAGAAGGGAGGATCATGGGCTGCTTGGAGGTGGAAGCAGCCTAACTAATTTGCTATTGGGGACCCTGGTTCCAGAGGGGCAGCTTCTGGAGTGAAGCCATGAATCAGAAAGGTTTGTTCTCACTTGAGGCAGCTGTAGGTACTGTGCAAGAGTCACAGGTCAGAGACCTGCAAGAGGCTCCATGTGCCTGGGGAAACTGCAGGTAAGACTGGAAGGGACTACGTGATTCAGTCCTGTGAATTTAGAGAGTAGTAAAGGTAACAGTCATCATTCCCTTCAAATAATAGTGTCCGTGTCAATGAGAGACGACAGAGAGCCGTGGAGAACAAGAGACTGGCTTATCTGATAGACATCAAGACTATAGCAACAGGTGAGTGTAAACCTCCCTCCCCTGTATTTTGCCGGTCTTCCTGATTCCTTTGCATTTTCTGTGCCAGGCAGCATATCCCTGAAGGTCCTCTTTGCATTCACGCTACCAGGCAGCGGATTCCTGAAGGCCCCCTTTGCGTTCACTCTGCCTGGCAGCAGACCACTAGAGGCCAGGCTGTCCTGCTTTTGGCAGGTTGGCTGCCTGGAGTGGACACAGGTGTGGGGTGGCTGTGACTGTGACCTGGACCTGAGATTCTATGCAGTTCAGCATGATGATATTGCTGCCTGCACTGCTTGTAATCTGTGCATGCTCACAGAAGGGTGGAGGGAGTTCCTGCTGTTGATAAGGCATCAAGATAAAATGTCACTGCAGTCTGCTTTTCATGTCACAGTGTGTTTGCCAGGGGGTCCTGCCCTAATTGGATCCCAGGCACCTGATCCCCACAGGACAGCATTGAATGTTCAGCACTTTGGGGCACATTAGGTACTTACACTGTTTCTCCTTTCTTTCCTTCCCAAGTGGACCTTGTTGGTGGCTACAACACTGGCACTATCAGCCATGACAGCAAGATTGATTGGCTGGAGCTGAATGAAACAGGCCACAAACTACTCTTCAGGGACAAGAAGATGAGGGTGAGGCAGGCACATTGGGGGGAGTGTGGCAAGGTGGCATGCCTGGGGAGAGGTAAAGACAGATATGCCTGAATGGAGGGAGGGAGGTGAGAAACCCATCTGAAGTATTGGTAATTTTTTGACCACTTCCTTGAGAAAGATAGATGATGTTCAGATTGCATGAGCTGGCAACATTGCGTGTTTGGTCTTAAGTCATAGCTAATTCTGACGCTAGTTACTACACATTTTGCTCCATCTCGTCACACCTGAAAATGAAAATCATAGACTCTTCTACTGTGAGGTGGAGACAAGTGGGTTAATCTCAGGATTAGGACCCTAATGTTGCACTTAAACATGTAAATTAAAAAAAGGTGTTCTCTCCAACAGCTTGGCTTATATCTGTAAGATGAACTCTAATTCTTTAAAACACCATAGTCACAAACAAATAGCTTGTTCGATATGGCCCTTGGCTTGTGCTGATTCCCAGACCATGACTGAATGTTGTCTGGGAGAGTACTAGTAAACCCAGGACAAAACTATGCCCAAAATCACGGTAATGGTCTCACACTACAGATTACGATGTGCAGCTACTCACTTCATGTCCTAGCCATGTTTAGTTTAATTGTACACATACAGCTGAAGAAGCTTACTGCAGCAGGCAAGAAGATGTGTTTATCAGTATTACAGTTCCACTCAGTTCACTATCAAGCCTTCTTCACTATTAGGGAATGTAAGACTCTTTGACTGCTTGACTTCATTTGCTCCTCTTGTCACAAGAGTGTCCTGAGAAGAGAACATGACCTTCTTGACAATGGTGTAATTCACATCCAGAATTTCTATGCAGGTGACCCAGATGCTGTGGCAGACCCCAGCTATAGCACTGCAGCTCATCACAGGATGGTTTTAATTGCTCGAGTTCAGATCCCATTGGGGGCTGTCAGTCTGCAGTAGAATATTTCCATGTTGGCTGTACCTCTCTCCTTAGTCCAAGGATGGGTGAAGTATTATGTTCATATGTGCATATGTGTTGAAACCCCTGAGAACTTTCTGAGCCTCATCTCAGAAGAAACTCTGAATTCACCCCTTACATTTCAGACAGGAACCCCAGGCTTCTTCACTGAGCTGCCCCTCCTTCATCATTTTTGGCAGCTTGACCCCTAAGATTGCATCATAGATTGTAGGAGGTGCAACGATATCTTCTTGCCTGGGAAGAACAGATCTCCAATTAACTACCTGTCTGCTTGTCACTCACACATAGGCTGATTCATTGCTGCCAAGCTTAGCAGCTAGCCCCTAGAGCACTCAATTTTGTAGCCAAAGATTGCAGTGCATGCATCTGCCACCTCACAAACTCTTTACCACAGACTTCTCTCACAAGAAGGTGCTGGAGGTAGTCTTTCTTGCCCAAAGACTGTAGTTCTGGTTCTGGGCCATCACAGAACAAGGACTCCTACAAGTACTTTGTGATTACAGAGAAATAGAAGGAGCAGCCCAATGTGAATTTGCAAAAATGTAATGCCTGCATCTGCGTTAGAGTGCCTCTCTAATCAAGACCCTCTTAACTCTCAGAAGGAGGATTGTTCCATGTCCCCAGCCCTTTAGGACACTACTTTCACATATCCATAAAAGTATCAATCAAGAATGACCTTCACTACAAAGGAGACTGAATCACTGCCAGAAGTGAGGGCTTCTGTTTGGGCTCTGCTGCACTGATACTCTTCAGAAAGGTACTAACAGTGATTGCAGCCTGCACCAGATGAAACAGGCTTCTATTTGGAAGTGATATGTACATTTTCACAAAGCTGTATATGTCCTATCATGGGAGAAGAGAGAATTTTCCCAGCAGTGTATCTTTTTACATTTATTTCTGCAGTCTTGTTCAGTTTATATTTGGTTCCTCTAATTTACTGTCTCAGCAAGAGACAGTGGCATCATCAAGATTGCTGTTGCCTCTTCTGGCTCCTTTTCAGGCCTCTCAAGAGGCTACATAGACAGCTCCTTCATTAAATACTGCCACCAGCCTAAATCAGACAGTACCATGATTCTCCTAAGCTATGTTTGTACCTAGTTCTCCAACCAGTTTGGTACAGACTGAAACGGGAACTTTCTTGTTCTCTTTTGACTGGTATGTCATGAGACTAGCACAATTCTCTCTTCTTTTTCTTATCTTTGCTAAGTGAGGACAATTATGACAAGGAGCAGAGACAGCCTAGGACTTTTAAGTTACAAGCCATCATACATCTTTGTTATGCCTTGTGTCAGGTTACACCTTCCAAATTGTCAGGTTTGTTTCAGGGCAGCGTATCCTGCAAACAAATAGCCTCTCACCTTATTGGCAACAGTTCTTGCAATAGGACTCTACCTGGGATGGACAGTTCAGCCCAGAATTGCAGGGGAAGGCCCTTCTTGGTCCCCCAGTTTGTTTGCATGAAGGACTGAAGAGACCATTCTCCTGTTCCAGCTCTGCAACTGAGAGGGAACTGAAGCAGCACAAGACATATTCTGGTTTATATACGCACGTGCCTAGCAATAAGGAAGGCAGGATCTGAGCATGCTGCTTAAAATGCTGCAAGGGTTAAAAAAGGTCTTAAGGTTTGGATAGTAATGTGTGTAAATAACAGTGTGGGAGTTCGGGCTACATATCTTAGAAAAAGTCTGATTCCTTGTTGGTAATACCTGTTTACAAGATGCTTGGTCTGATGTTCCTGCCATGTTCATGTGAGCTAGCAGCCCAGCCACGAGCCCAGCTGAGCCTTTTTCTCCTCTTCCCCCCTCTAGTTGCAGCTCTATGACACTGAAAGCAGCACCAAGACTACCATTTTGAACTATTGCTCCTACGTGCAGTGGGTCCCAGGCAGTGATGTGGTGGTGGCTCAGAACAGAAACAGCCTCTGCATTTGGTATAACATTGATGCTCCAGAGCGAGTCACCATGTTTCCTCTGAAGGTAAAACTCTGGAGACTTTGATTACCTCCAGCAGTTTCTGTTACTTCTTGCTCATGTGTGTGGGAATTGTCAGGGTGGTATTGCAGAAGGGAGACAGAAGGGAACTGCTAGTTTCTTCTGGACAAACTATAGGCTCATCTGTCAGCTTTGTGGCAGGCATTTCTGGCAGAAGATGGAGATAGTTAATATAGCAAGGAGTTGCTCAGTGCCTTTTTCCTTCCCTCTGTTGAGATAAGGATGGTGTCTGCTCAGTGTAAGCTCATTCAGCAGAACTTTAATCAGCAGAGCTGTCGCAGTGCTGTCCTCACAGCCCTGCTACCCCACGTACTTCAGGAGAACGTGGGAGTGTTGATAGCTGGTACTCTTTCCAGGGGGATATTGTAGACTTGGAACGGAATGATGGAAAGACTGAAGTGATAGTATCTGAAGGGGTGAACACCGTGTCCTACACCCTGGACGAAGGCCTCATAGAGTTTGGAACTGCCATTGACGATGGGGATTATCACAGGTAAGTGCTAGATACACCACATGGTGATGGCAGGTAGCCCACTTCACATAACAGACATCTGAGAGTCAGTAATCCATGAACTACAGCAGCACACAGCTTTCCATACAGAGTTGAAGTTTAGGTTCTGAGCATGATGTTGGTGCCAAGTCTGGCTATAATGCACAACAGAGTCCTTTAGGAGTGAATATGCAGCTTTTTCATCCTCACAGCATTGTGTTTTCAAACTCGGGGGCACAAGAGACTGGCCAGTCTGGTCCCATTGACACTGATAGAAATTCACTGAAGGCAGTTTTCACTTAACTGCAGTGAATCAGTGTGTCTTCCGTAGCAGCCAGATGTGAAGTTGTACTCAGGTGCTTTTGCCACTGCCCCTCCAGGGATAGTGACAGTGTCATGGAAACATTCAGGAGCTGTGCAGAGGAAAAACTGACTGCCTGAAGCAGTCATGGTAGCCACCTGGGTACTGCTGACATTGTTATAGAGTTTTAAAATTGACCAGGGGAGAAAATGTCACGTGTTCAGAGCACTGTTACCACTTGAGAGACTTCTTTGCACCAGGAACTTGCTTCAGGCACAACACTTCAGACTTGCCCCGCACTGCTACAGCCACCTGCTGATCATATGCCTCTAAGTACCTTAGCCCAAATAGGGATCACCTAGATCTCTGAATTCTTCCCTGATATGTCAAGCCCTGTGTTACACAATCCTCTTCAGAACTGGTCACACCCAGCTTGCTTTGTTTTCAGTGCAACTCATGTTAGGAAGCTCCTGGCAGCCTAGGATTTTCCTCAGAGAGCTCTTCTATTCTGTTACTGAAAGTCTGCAAATCTCTCTCTCTCAAGGGCTACTGCATTTTTGGAGACACTGGAAATGTCCGCAGAGACTGAAGCCATGTGGAAGACTCTAAGCAGACTGGCTTTGGAAGCTAGACAGCTGCACATTGCAGAGAGGTACAGGAAGCATCTATAACATCTTTCTGGCTTAAACACTGTCTTTGCTGAATCCCTCACAGAAACCAGGGTCTAACTAAAGATGTGACCTTTTTGTGCGGCCTGGAAGATTCACTGCATTGGAGAATTAAGTGTTCTCTATTCCAAGCAATGACTTTGCCCTTTCATCCTAGACAGTAATGCTAGAACTGGGGACAAGAAGACATCACTTTCTAGCATAAATTTTTGCTGATGGCAACCCAAAGCAGTGTATAGCAAGGCTTCAGGGAGCTGACAGGCATTGACAAGCTCAGCGCATCTCTGAAGCCTGGGGAAGTGAAGCATGAGCACTGGTCCTGTCCATGGCTTCTCCCATGAAGCAGGGCTGGAGGGCACATCTGAACATGGGTCTTGGCAAAATCCTTCTCCTGAAGCAGGGCTACCCCACCTCTCCAGCTTGCAGAGCTGGGTCTGCTGCCCAGGTTCTGATTTTCTTTTCTTGGACCAAAAGTGGGCAACAAAACCCAGTTATTGACTAGCTGTTTTGCTCTTTCCAGGTGCTTTGCAGCTCTGGGCAACATGGCAAAGGCTCAATTTCTGCATGAAACCAATACCATTGCTGACCAGGCAGCTCAAGAGCACGTAAGTCAAACTTTTTCTGCTGTGCAGGGCAGCTGCTTTCCTGTAAACACTTGCATACACATTATCTTCTGTGTCCATGCTCACCAGTATCCTGCTACAGACCAATACATGGTCGTGTAGAAAATGCTGACATAATCTTTCATCCACGCCTGCCAGGTCCCTCCTCTAGCTAGCCATTTCATATTGCTCCTGTCTTGTCACTTCTGTGATTCTCTTCTGTCTTCTTTAGTTTCTGTAATGACGCAGACCCCACCTGCAATCACCTCCCTTGTATCACTCCAGAGCCTGTTCTTTCACTCAGCAAACTGATTGAGCTAACTGATGTTGTCTGCAGGGTGGTGATGGTACAGATCATTATCTGGTGCGTGCCCGTTTGGCCATGCTAGACAAGAACTACAAGCTGGCAGAGATGATCTTCCTGGAACAAGTGAGTAGAGGAATAAGGAGCAGAAAAGGTCTCATTTATTTCTAAGCAGAAAGGGTTGTGCCCTGGTGTGAAAGAGAAAAGGAAGAGGTTGCTTATTCCTTGGAGAAGAGTTTTTGCCCTGAAATAGAAGGAGGTATTTCTTGTTCCAAGGTGCAGGATTGCCCTGAGGTGCATGAAGAGGGTGAGGGAGGGTGTATATCCATGTAAAGGGGATGGTACACTTTTTCAAGTGTTTTCTGCACATATAACCCTGCCCACTATGAGAGCCCAAGGGCAATGTATCTGCTAAATGGAGCCTTCAGGTTGACACTTTTCTCTCTGACACAGAACGCCACAGAGGAGGCCATGGACATGTACCAGGAGCTTCATATGTGGGATGAATGCATTGTGGTTGCCGAGGCGAAGGTACAGAATATAGCTGTGCTGGACTGTGGGCTGGGCTTGCTTGATAAGTCTTCTGGCTGGGAGTCCACTCAAGGTCTGGGTTCTCTTCACCTGCCCTATCAGGACCTCACTTCTGCTTGGAGGGGCTTGCACTGCTATAAGTATGGACCTGGGTGAATAGGGAGGGAGAAAAGCTACTGAAATTGGTTTAGGAGTATCTAGGGCTTTTAAAAAAAATGGATGATGCAGTGGTACTCAGGGCTGGCATTGCGGTTTCTGCTAACTGGGCAGCAAAGGGTCTGGTGCCATGAACTAGCTGTTCAGAGCCTGCAGGATGAGCAGGACAACATCTTGCCTTGCTCAGGTCAACCAACGCTGCATTTCTCAACAGGGACACCCGATGCTGGATAAGTTGCGTCGGGGTTACTACCAGTGGCTGCTGGATACCCAGCAGGAAGAGAAGGCTGGGGAGGTGCAAGAGGGACAGGGTGACTACCTGGCAGCCATCAGCTTATACCTGCGGGCAGGGCTGCCAGCCAAAGCAGCATGGCTGGCTATGAGCAGGGATGAGCTCCTGACCAATGGGGATGTCATCAATAGGATCTCCACGGCACTGATCAGAGGGGAACTGTATGAACAGGTGAGTGGCCCACCCCACTTCTTCGTGGCATCAAAGCTCTTACCCTGTCCTCTGCATCTGTGAGATACAGGGGGACTGAGCTGGAAAGTAGCAGATGTAATTCTGTGTTGATAAATTTGCAGTTAACGTTTGGGAGGAAATCCTAACTGCATCCATTATACATGGGTGGGGTCTAGAATTACCGTTATTAGTCAGGAAAAAGATCATGACTCATTGGTGACCTGTCTCCAAAACATCAGCTGAGTGTTCAGTCATAGCCAAGGAGGCCCTTGGGAAGACAGGAACCAACAGGAAAGGAGTTGTGAATCAAATAGAAAACTTGATATAACTGTGAAAATGTACAGTGCTTCATCATAATAGAACAAAAAATGATGGTACAGCTTTCATATAAAGATAGTCTAAATGGAAAAGCTAAGGAAGAAAAACAAAGGAGGTTATGAAGACAATCTGTAGAACCATGAATATCATTGTCATGGTTTAACCCCAGCCAGCAACTAAGCACCACGCAGCCGCTCACTCACTACCCCCCCACCCCCAGTGGGACAGGGGGAGAAAATTGGGAAAAGAAGTAAAACTCATGGGTTGAGATAAGAACGGTTTAATAAAACAGAAAAGAAGGAACTAATAACGATAATGATAACACTAATAAAATGACAACAGTAATAATAAAAGGATTGGATTATACAAATCATGCACAGTGCAATTGCTCACCACCCGCTGATCGACGCCCAGTTAGTCCCCGAGCGGCAATCCCCCCGCACCCACTCCCCCCAGTTTATATAGTAGATGTGACATCACAGGGTATGGAATACCCCGTTGGCCACTTTGGGTCAGCTGCCCTGGCTGTGTCCCATCCCAACTTCTTGTGTCCCTCCAGCTTTCTCGCTCGCTGGGCATGAGAAGCTGAGAAATCCTTGACTTTAGACTGAACATTACTTAGGAACCACTGAAAACATCAGTTATCAACATTCGTCTCATACTGAACTCAAAACATAGCACTGTACCAGCTACTAGGAAGACAATTAACTCTATCCCAGCTGAAACCAGGACAATCGTAGAAGGGAAGTGATTCTTCTCTGTCTCTAATAACACAAAAAATTTGTAACTACTTATTATTAGGTGATGGTTTTAAAACAAAAGTGTGTTGTTCACACAGCACATAATCATGTTAATGTAAGAAAGCAGTGCTGAGTCTGACCAGTGTACAGCTTGGTATCCTGGCCAACAGTTGCCTCTTGCAGATGTTTAAGAAAGGAATGTAAAGAACAGGGCAGACAAATATAGGGTGGTACTTCCCCTAGTGTACTTTCATAGTTTCCAGACTATAGTGTACCTGAACTGTTTTATTTTTATGTTTAAGAGCTCTTGATAGATTTTTCTTCCATGAGCTTGTCAAATTATTGTTTGAACCACCTGTACTTTTTGATCTACAATGTTGGCTATGAGTTACCCAGTTCAGTTATGTGTTGTGGAAAAAAACCAGTTCTTTTTGCTGGCCTATTTTATGTCACCTGCTTAAATTACATTTCTCCAGTCTCATTTTGCCTTCGGCATTTTCTGACCATTTTATTTTGACCCAAGAGAATTTTGTGCTTTTCCAAACCTTTCACCTTTTCTTAAGCCTTCAGTTGAAAGAGTAACTGTGGAACTCATTGCTGCCAGATATTTTGTTACCAAAAGTATGAATGGTCCAAAAGTGGTTAGACAAATCACAGAGGTAGACTCTGTCAAAAGCCATTAAATGTGATGATGTGAGAGCATCATGACGGAAACTCAGGAAGCTTCTGTGATGCAGATTGTCAGAGACGGATAGATAGAATGGAGGAAAGGCTGGTATATACTTGCTCTGTTCTTACAACCTTTCTCTAGACATGTGCTTTCGCCACCATTCAAATACTGAAGGGAATGAATCTTCGGTGTGCTAGGATGGCCTTTCTTATATTATGTTCGAAGTTCTACAAGCTTTGAGCCTCATCCCACCCTGTTGGCCACCACCCTTTCCTACAGGGTAAAAACCTGCTGCAAGAGGCTGAGTTTCCCCCTTCACTACTAATGCCCACGGCTCCCATATGATCATCTGTATAGCAGAGCTCCGAGGGGCCATGGTCCTAGAAAAGGCTGTTGCTGCACCAGCCACTGTGCAGAGAATGGAGGTTGTCTCAAAAACTCTTATCTTGTTAGAAAGTGGTACCCCAGAAAAACACTTGGGGTATGTCAGTTGGCAGAGAGGACAATGGTCTCAGCACATGCAGTCTTTCCTAGAAGTTCCCTTTATCCCCATGCTCTTGAGTAGTGGGGAAGACATAGCTGATGGAGAAGTCTGTGTGGCAGGACTGACAAGCTCTGTACATGGGACTGGTAGGGTACATGATGGTATGGGGAGATAGTGGCTCTGGAAACTGGCAGCTTGTATTTGTCATTAGGCTGGAGACCTGTTTGAGAAGGTCGGGAACCCACGGAGGGCGCTGGAGTGCTATTGCAAGGGCAGTGCCTTCCTGAAAGGTACTGTGCTAAATATGTTCCTCCCCCCATACATCCCCAGCAGGAGCCTGGCTACTCTGGCCTGGTGGCAACATGAGCTATTGCCCTGGAGCCCAGAGATGCCTACGTGCTCTGAAGCTTCCATGTGTCATCTCATTCAATGTATGTATTTTCACAAAGTTGTACTTGCACACACAGTCCCAGGACAGCATCCTCTTCCCAAGGCCTTGATCATGCTGATTGCACCAGCATGGATTTGGTCCAGCCTTCCACAGGGTCCAGATTGCTGGGTAGCCTGTTGGAGCTGGAGTGGATTAGACAGTCGCCATTCCCCTCCCTCTGCGCCCCATCCAAGGCCCATGTTCACCTCACAGTTCTGCTTTCTTGCTGGATTCAGTGTAACAGCTATCATGTCCCCTTACAGCAGTGGAACTGGCTCGCCTGGCATTTCCCACAGAAGTTGTGAAGCTGGAGGAGGCCTGGGGAGACCATCTGGTGCAGCAGAAACAGCTGGATGCTGCTATTAACCATTATATCGAAGCCAGGTGGGGGCAGGTGATGGCTGTATAACCAGCAGCAGTATAACCTGGCAAGCTATGAAGTTGATACAGTTTGCTTAAATCAGCAGGGTTTTTTTCCTGAGTAGGCCCCCCTCGACCCTGCTTTGCCAGTGCACCTGGTGCTTATGTGCAGTCTCTGCTGGCCGCAACCATGGATGCCTTCCGCATCTCTCCCAAGGTCTTCATCCCTGATTACTTTTCCCTGCTGTCCTAGTTCTTCATTCTTTCCCCTTAGCTTTGTCAGTTATTCAGATCCGATCACTTTGGTCTCCCTGGCTTAACGCAGCTGGAGGAGATGGCTGGTGGCTGGCTGTAAAGAGTTATGTTTTTGATGCTAGGTGCTCAATTAAGGCCATTGAGGCAGCCTTGGGAGCCAGGCAGTGGAAGAAGGCCGTCTACATTTTGGACTTGCAGGACAAACAGACAGCAGCTAAATATTACCTCAGGATTGCCCAGCACTATGCAGCTTTACAGGAGTATCAGGTGAGGCCACAGACCACAGTCATTACTGCTCTGTGTGTCCCTTGGGACTGCTGAGTATAGTCATTTCCCTACAGGTTGCGGAGGAGCTGTATGTCAAAGGAGACCAGACCAAGGATGCCATTGACATGTACACACAGGCCGGGCTCTGGGAACAGGCTCACAAGGTAGAGTCAGAAGCCAAAGCTCCTGGGGACCTCACCCTGCTTCGTGAAATGTCTTTCATCAGGAGGTGGCGGTGCCTTGTGCACCAACACCTGATCAACAAGCACTCTTCCCAAAGGATGCGTGTAGGGGCATCCAGTAGCCAGCAAGAAATCAGTCCCTGCTATTGACATCCTGTCTGTGCCCTTCTTTACTTCAGCATCCCTGTGTGGGTGCACCTGTGACACAAATAGCACTCTCCAGGGAGGTTGGTCCTGTGTGCTTTGATCACACTGACAAATGACTACCCATTCTCTGCAGAGCATATAGCATATACACCTGTTCATAACGGGAAGGAGATTGGTTTTCTCCTTCTCCTTCACTACCATGTATCAAGAAATTGCTGTGCAGTGTGCTGTAGTTTCTCCCATGTGTGTTCCTTTTGGCAGCTGGCGATCAAGTGTATGAGTCAGGAAGATGTGTCTGTGCTCTATGTAACCCAGGCCCAAGAGATGGAGAAGCAGGGCAAGTACAAAGAAGCAGAGAGGTGAGCGTCTTCCTTGGTACTAGTCCAAGACTAAGCCCTGAAAAAATGGCTGTAGTGAGGAGAAGCCCTTTCCTGGGTGGGAGTAGAGTTTGAGACTGGGGTTTGGAAAGGTCAGAGGTACTCTCTCCACACATGGAGACCTAGAGCTGATGTTTCAGAGTTCATAGGAAAAGAAGTCACTGACTATTAATGTATCTTTGTCCACCAGGACAGAAGGGAGGTCTCATGTAGCAAAGCTGTCTCATGCAGCAAAGGAAGTATGGCAAAGCTTTTCCCCACTGCAGAGTGCTACATCTGATCTGTCATGATCAGCTGAGGATAAGATATGGGAAGTGGAGTGTTTCCCATCCAGGTTACTAATGTTGCCAGGTCTAGATTAATAACAACACAATAAGGTTAGTAGGTACAGGGACAAACACAGCTGTGTATCTGATGCCATGGTACCTGATCTCAAGGATGCCCAGTACATGAAAGGGGGCATTACAGCTGGTGAAGTCACACTGGGTTTTATCTTTCTGCTGGCCTATATGAGTAAGTTGAGCTGACATTGTCACGTTACCATCCCAACAGGACTGACAGCCTCAGGTTGGAGGCCAAGATGAGAACAGGTCACAGAAGCCCAGAGGCTCCCTCCACGTCACAACTCAGGTTGACAAGTGAGGATGGAGGGAATAACTTTGCCCTACTGCGGCTGATAGTGGCATAACAGAAGGGCTCTATCTAAGCAATGTTCAGCCTTGCAGCCCGCAACAGTCATGCTGCACACCAGTCATGCCTTTTGGCAGTGTGCCCAGGACCTGACTTCAGCTGGGCAGGATGCGGGGAGACTGCAGGGACTGGTCATGTCCTCAGCTGAGCCATTTGAATGTGCTTGTGTTCCCAGGCTGTATATCACTGTGAATGAACCTGATTTGGCCATCACCATGTACAAGAAGTGCAAGATGTATGATGAGATGGTTTGCCTAGTGGCCAAGTACCACAAGGACTTACTCAGTGACACCCACCTGCACCTGGGCAAGGCGAGTGCATCTCATGGCAGGGGATCAACTAGACCAGGCAGGGACAAGAGTGTCACTAACTCATTGCCTCTAATTGCAGGAGCTAGAGGCAGAGGGATGCTTACAGGAGGCTGAGTATCACTACCTAGAAGCTAAGGACTGGAAGGCCACAGTAAACATGTACAGAGTGAATGACATGTGGGAAGAAGCTTACAGGGTAATAACCACTTCACAGCTACCGCACTGTGCAGGGATCAGTTCCTGGTAGGAACTGCTCTGTCTCTATTCACTGCAAAATTTGAAGACTTGGCATACACTACCTAGCTTCAGCATGTGGCACCGCACTGGAGGCACTTGCATCTGCTGCTCTGCAGCATTGCACCCCAAAAGCAGGGCTTGGCCTCTCTGCAGCACTGCCTTCCTCCAGACACTGCTCTACCCCTAACCACTGCACCATGTTGTACCTCAGAGGTATTGCTCTGTCCATACCCACTCTAGCAGCCCCACCCCAGCACTGCTCCCCTCCAGTGTGGACACAGATTGCCAGGGGTCACTTCTGCTGACCTAACAGTAGTGTGGGCCATGCTGAGAAGGCAGCAGCCTCCTTTCTCCTCTGCTGCATAAGGCTTTGTCTCACTCTACCCAGTCCAGTGGTGGCTACAGAAGGGTTCCTCAGGAGAGAACAGTTGGTTTTGGTGCTCCCTCGCAATGACAAGTGTCCTGTGAGAGGGGAGTCCTGGCTCAGCCTGCTGAAGACGAAATGGATGCATTGGGCTCTTCCACTTTCTTTGCTTTGGATAGGTGGCCAAGGCACATGGGGGAGCAAACTCCTATAAGCACGTGGCCTATATGTGGGCAAAGAGCCTGGGTGGAGAGGCAGCTGTGAAACTCCTCAGTAAATTCGGACTTCTGGAGATGGCCATTGACCATGCAGCAGACAGCGGGTAAGCAGGTCCATCAGCCCAGCACTTCTCTCCCATCTGCCTGACCTGAGAAAAAAGGGATGCCCCAAGATAACTGTATGCACGATAGCTGCAGGTCCAGGATATGGCATCTCTTCCCACCCCACCTGTATGTTTTTACACAGGCATTCCGCTTCCTTGACACATCCTGCTTCCTGTCCACCTGTTAGTGTCTCAAATGTCAAGTCAGAGCTGGGCAGGCAAAAGCAGTTTGCCCTTTAGCCTCAGCGGGGTTGCCTTGTGAGAGCCTCTGAACATGGGAGGAGGTATTCCTCATGTCACCATAAGTAACTGCCTGCCAGAAGAGTTTTGGCCCCACTGTGCACCTGTCCAGCTATCCGGCTGCACTGCCATTCACTGCTGCTCCCTTCCAGCTCTCCCATATCGCTAGGCTCAGGGGAGTCTTGCAACCTCCCTTTAGGGTTGAACCAAGGGCCTCTGGCACTAAGAGCAAGTGTGAAGAAGCTGAATTTCCTTAGTGGGGCCTCTAAAAGCTCCTGTTCTCTGGTCAGGAACAGGAGAAATGGGCAGTGCCCACTCACTCGGAACCCTCTGTATTCCCCTCTCTCCTCTCCCAGTGTTTTGTGCTCTACTTGATATCTTGCTCTTAGTGAAGGCGTCCCCTCACAGTGAATAGTCCTGCTCTCACCCCATTTTCTCTTTCGTTGCAGGGTCTTTGAATTTGCTTTTGAACTGGCCCGCCTCTCCATGAAGCAGAAGATGCCAGAGATCCACTTAAAGTATGCCATGTTCCTAGAAGATGAGGTAATTTTACCCCCTGGAGTAGGTGGGAGTTCTCTGGTCAGTCAGGTAATTGAATGGTTGTCCTTAAGGGCTGCTGCAGCAGGCACTTTTATGGCTGCAGTCACTGCTCACCCAAAAGGCTCCACAATTACAGCCCCAAGTTTCCACACACATCTTTTTTTCACAAATCCTCTCTGCCTCATGGTAATAGAGGAGGTCATGTGACGGTATCAGGGCAGGAAGGCATACAAGCATGTTGTTTCCTCTCTCCTAGGGCAAATTTGAAGAGGCTGAAGCTGAATTTATTAAAGCTGGGAAACCCAAGGAGGCAGTGCTGATGTATGTATCGTTCCCCATCCTGGCCTGCTGCATCTCCTCTCCCTGTATGATGCCAGCCTGGTTGCTTCTCCAGCATTGGTCTGCTCCTTGCCATCCTTGTTACATCTCATGTTGATTTCCCTAGGTTCGTGCATAACCAGAACTGGGATGCTGCACAGCGTGTGGCTGAAGCTCATGACCCAGACAGTGTGGCTGATGTGCTCATGGGACAGGCACGTTTTGCCTTTGAGGAGAGAGAGTTCCAGAAAGCAGAGGCCTTCCTCTTGAGAGCACAGAGACCTGAGCTGGCCATAAAGTACTACAAGGTGAGCGTAGTCTGTAGCAACATCATTGCCTTCCTCACTGGACGAGAATCCAGTTTGGATGGAGGAGGAGTGAAATCCATCTCCCAGCTCTCCCTGTCAGCTTAGTAGCCAAAGAGAAACCATTTACTCAGGTGGTTCCTAGTAGAACTTAATTCTGGCCTGCTCTTAGAAGACTGAACCGGTAGAGAGATCACAGCATAGCTTAGCTCTCTCACAGCTCTGGGAGGAAGTACCCTGCCAGAATTTGGATGGTCCTCAGGAATAGCACGAGTGGGTGCATTTGGAGACTGTAAGTGCCCATTCCACAGAGGTAGCTAGGATGGATGAGGACTTTTCCTCTGAGGTAGCTTGGGTGAATGGACAGACATAGGTGCCATTTTGGGGAAGGAAAGAATTGGATGGTGCTGCTGTGGTTGTTTCTTCCAGTGGGTCCTCTGGCAAGATAACATGAGAGGCTAGATGTGTTATGTAATGCCAGGAGTAGGGGGGATCCTGGTGAACTGGTGAAAATTTCTACTCCCCATTGTGCTTGTGCAGGAGGCTGGCATGTGGAGCGAAGCCCTGCGGATCTGCAAGGAATATGTGCCTAGTCGGCTAGAAGAGTTACAAGAGGAGTGCGGCAGGGAGGCTGCCAAGATGGGCTCCACGTAAGGAATGCTGTGGTCAGGTTGCAGGGAACAGACAGGTAGCTCTTCCCTAGGCCATTGTGCTGATGCCTCACAGAGATAGCCTGATGGGATCCCTGACATCCAGTTGTTTCCTTCTTGAGGACCCTAGAGTTCTTACTGCATAGGTTTCCTAACATCCTTCCTCCCTGCTCTGGGAGACTCCAGGCTTATTCTCATCATCCAAGGTCTCCCAGATGTCTTCTTGCCACTTACAGATCTCCGAGGTCTCTTGTACCACCAGTGCATCTCCCCAGGGTCCTTAATCAGTTCTCTCCTCGGCACCGGCTGTGTGCATTCCTTGTCACACACTCAGCCCCTTCTGAGGTGCCTGGCTTACCTCTGCTGTGCACCTCCCTGCCCATGCCCTACACACTGTCTACAGGATCTCTGTGGCAGCATCCCAGTCTTGCTCACAACCTACATTCCTCCCTACAGAGGAACAGAAGGGCTGCTGGAGCAGGCACAGGAGTGGGAGCAGGCTGGGGAATATGCCAGGGCGGTGGACTGCTATCTGAAGGTGCGGGATCCCAGCAACAGTGTCCTGATGGAGAAGTGCTTGCTGAAGGTACAGTCGGAGGCTATGATTCCCTTCATATGCTCTGCTGTCTAGGAGGTGTCCCACAACCTACAGTGCATCCCAGAGATATCTTAATCACTAGATGACTGCCCTTTCTGCTTCTCCTGGTCTATGTCCGCCAGCCTTTGGGTTGTGTTCTTGTTCATACTTTTCACTCATACCTGTGCCCTTGTACCAACTTCGGCAACAATTATGTCCTTGTCTGATCCTCTCCCATGTGAAAGTAGCTGGGCTTTGCTTCTCTGAATTGCTGAAGTGGGCTGTCATTTCTTCTCCCCTTCCCCCATAGTTCAAGTGCTCCTGACTCTCAGTCTTTTAGCTGGGACTGAGCTCTTCCCAGCTTCATCCCTCTCTGAAATAGCTTTTATCACTTCTGTCAATTTCTCTTCACAGGCTGCTGAGTTGGCCATTAAATTCTTGGGTCAGTCACAGAGCCTGGAGGTGACGCGGACTGTGGCTCCTCAGCTGGTGGCAATGAAGAAATACAGTGCGGTGAGGTCTGGCTCCTGCCCCCAGACTACTGAAGAAGCAGTGACATAGGAAGGGAGAGCTCTATCCAAGGGAAAGAGGCCAGGTCACATCCTGGGGTGATGGGTGGATGGGCCTATGCAGAGTTAGGCAGCATAGAGTCTTCGAGGAGGAGGAAGGAGGGGAAGGGATCAAGTCCTGGAATAGTGTGAGAGAGCCAGGCCTTGGGAAGAGACTTTCTGTTGTTGCTGTGTGCTGGTCACTTCCAACAGCAGCAGCTCCAGCCTGGGCTGCAGGGTGCCGTTGGGGTTTCATCTCTCATGGGACTGTCTCTGGCCCTGCAGGCAGCTGAACTCTACCTCAACTTGGACCTCATCCAAGAAGCTATTGATGCCTTCATTGAAGGGGAGGAATGGAGCAAAGCCAAGCGTGTGGCCAAGGAGTTGGACCCCAGGTATGCCCCAAACTTCTCAAATTATACTCTTCCTGCTCCCTCTGCCACCCCTAGAGGATCCCATGTCCTGTCCTGCTGCCCCAGGTTCCCTGGATTCTCCCCACAGTGGCCTTGCCATGCTCAACAGGGCACATTCTCCACAGCTGCCCTTCCGAAGCCATTTACCATCCTGACACTTTTCTATTGCCACACATCCCGTGGAAACAGTTATCCCCTTTTGTCCCATCCCTATCCCTATCTCCCTTTCCCTTGGCATAATCCTGTGCATGCATTTCCTTCTGAAAGTCCTGTGATCCCTTTCTCTCTCCTCACACATTATATTGCGAAGAGCTGCCTAGGCCCTTTCTTTCCCCTCTACCTATGCTTCCAGCAGCAGGCCAGAAGACATGGCACAGCTGTAAGTCCTCTTTTTCCCAAAGTAGACAAAGTTGAATCCAGCCTCTGCATTGATGCAAGACACTATTTGTCTTGCTGCCTACTAAGATTCTTTCTACCCATTAGGTCAGAGGAGTATGTGGACCAGCGTTACAAGGAGTATTTAAAGAACCAAGGAAAGGTAGATTCGGTAGGTATTTGGGATGTCTCAGAGGCTAGGGAGTGATGTCAGGATCTGTGCAGATCCTTGGAGCCTTCCTCATGGGGCTTTTGCCTGAATATGCCCACAGGTGAGGAGTCTGTATGTGCCTATGAGTTATGGTTTCTGCATACCAGATGGGTCACACTGGATCTGTGCTTCCATACCATAGAATGGGAGGGACTGTGTGTATGTGAAGAAAAGACCTGGGTGGGCTGATGCCTGCCTTGATGCTGGTAGGAAACCTTGCCTGCACAGTGAATTTATGGTTGTTTCCATCCCCAGCTGGTAGGAATAGATGTCATGGCTGCTCTGGATATGTATGCAGAGCAGGAGCAATGGGAGAAGTGCCTGGAGGTTGCAGCTAAACAGGTGAGTGTCTGTGTGAGTCCTCAGGAGACAAACATGGGGTCCTGGTTCTCTGAAGCAGGGGCAGCGGGAATGAGTGGGCAGAGCAAAGCAGTCATTTCTGTGTGGAGCACGGTGGGTCACTGCAGCAGCTCAAAAACCACCTCTCCACTGTCCTCATCTTAGCTAATGAGGCCTAGAAGGGAAGCATTAGAACCCAGGAGCATATTGGGTTTAAATTTTGTGATTAATGGAGCATTGGAAAAAGCTAAATGAGTTGTTTGGGCTGGAAGTAATTGGTACCATGGAAACAGACAGACTTGCAAAAGAAAGCCTTCTTTCTACGTGTTCTTTAGAGGCCTGGTGTCAGTAGAAATGAGACATCCTTGTCGTGAAAGCAAATTTGACATTTTTTCATTTTTCCTGACCTAAAACTAGCAAAATTACCTCAGCAGAATAATAAAAATAGAGAAAAGCAAAATGAAACTGTTTTACAGTGCTATTCCAATGCAGTAACAGGAGGAGAAAGCTCTAGATTACCAGGATCTACTTTGAGAGGTTTTTTGGATTCAATGATTAGTGATTGGTTATTGGGTATTCGTTATTGATTGGTTATTATTTCAATGGTTATTGATAAAGGAGCTAAACTAAGGGCAGGCGTTGATTCTCTGAAGTGAGGCATTGCTTCAGATCAAGTTACAGGGCAGCCCCTGGCAACGGAATCTGCAGTTAGTGGAGACATCACAGCTAATCACTCAGGCAAACACGGACAACTTGGACAAGCACTGGTAATGTGTTGTACCGTATTTTTATAACTTTGTTTCTAATGCAGTAACCAGTAACCTGAGTTTGGGCTCTACCACAGTAAACTTGATTTCTTTTTGGCTTCTGGGGCTTCTCTGGAGGTACTGGTTTTTGTTGTAGTAGTTATCTTGGAGACTTCTGTGCTGATGTTCTAATTATCAGGAGGTACCAGTGTTGATCTTCTTCCATAAAGAATACCTTCACGCTTAATTTAATGGTAAAGGCTTAATCAGTTTTATTGTCAGCCAGGCACAACAATACCACATTTAGGCCAAGAAGATGTTAGTCTGTTTATGCCTCTATGAAATCATTAGCACAACCTTGCTCCATGACCAGTGCAGAATTTCATGACTTTTGACTCAGCTGTTCTACAGTGATTATATAGGACAAAAGTTAGATTTATCAAAACAGGTCACATACCAGACTTAATCTTTATCCCAAACTGTCCTGTATGTAGTGTTTCACCAGCATCCACATCTGGGTGTTCAAGTTCTAGACACATAATTGGGGCACTGGTCTCTCTTGTGCTTAATAAACTTGTTTCCATTGCTCATTTTTTGACAGGATTACACATTTTATGCCATCTTCTTCATCTCATTACTATATTTAAGCCTGTATGAAACAGGTCTTTCCTCAGTTGAATTTCTGTAAGGCTGACTACAGTCAGTCCTCAGCAAAGTGTTTATGTGATCAGCATATGTAGGAGCAGCACTCCAAGGAGGCCTCCAGTCCCAGAGATCTGACAGCATTTGAATAATGGACTAGAACAGCCTTGCAAATTATGAACGTCTTCAGTCCACAAAGTGTTTTGATTCATTCTTTCATTAGGCTAAGGGCTGGTTTGCAATTGGTACCTGTGGTGCCGCATTGTGGAGATACTGCATCCTTTAGGTATTTGGCCGTATTCCTTGGCAAGTGGTGAACAGCTGAAAAACAGCTTTATTGCCATGTGTGGAAAGATCAGCACAGCATCAGCTAGCCAGGATTAAAGGTGTCAAGTGGGGCCCAAATCAAAAACCAGGTCTGCTGTGTGCAGTCTGTCTCTGTCTGATTACCTGGTCTCATCCTTTGGGACTCAGGTGTATGGGTGTGGGTAAACGCATCTGAAACCATCCCTACTGAGTGACAAGTGTTCAGTTCATTAATCTCATGCTACTGCTTTCTGTGTGTCTTCTCCAGAACTATAAAGTCTTGCACAAGTATGTAGCTCTGTATGCAACCCACCTCATCCGGGAGGGCAGTTGGGACAAAGCCCTGAGCCTGTATGTCCACCATGGAGCACCTGCCAACCCACAGGTAATGAAGACAGCATGACGTCCCAGTGTGAGTTGCTAGAGTGTGCTATGATGTGCTACATGAATCAGATTTCCAGTCCAGAACTGGGATTGCCAGGTGTTCAGCATGTCCAAGCCACTTCAACCCTGCTGTGGATTCTTGAGGAGGCTCCTCAGCTAGAGGACTAAAGGCAATCTCCTGGCATATTCTCCACAGGGAAGGAGTAGGGGGGAGTTGAGTATTTGTATTTGTTTTGAACACCTTAACCACCAAGACCAGAATAAAAGGAACCATGTTTGACTCTCTGAGAGCACTGGCTGCAGTAACCATTCTTCCCCATTTCCCTGCCTTGCCCTGTAGCACCCATTGTAACCAGCAATCTGCAGCAGTGCTGCTCCAGAAGCCTGCATGCAGACCTGCCATTCCCTCAGCCTGTGCTTGACAGCAGGAGAGCTCCAGACTTTTGCTGAGTCCCCATCTGGCTCCCTTAAGATTCCTCTCCTTTTTGTTGCAGAATTTCAACATTTACAAGCGTCTCTTTGTAGAGATGGTGAATGCATCTGGCATGAATTGTGCTGAGGCCTACTCCAGCTGGGCTGAGCTGCGTGATATTCTCTTCCATCTGGTGAGTGTGGGTGATGGCCACCACCGCCTGTTAAACTCCAACACCCTGGTGGCTCCTAGCAGGGGAGAAAGAAGAACCAGTCTCTAGCCAGGTGACATGGGCAGTATTTGTAGAACACAAGTTGAGGGGAAATGGGGAAATGTCCACAATGTGGAAAGTAGAATAACAGGATATTGTGAAGTGGATATGGCTGGGCAAGAGAAGTCAGGGAAGAAGATGACCCTGCACTCAAGGCGAAATCCTCGAAGTCAGTCTGGACACTGGCACTTGCAGAGCTCACCGCGTCACTGCTAGATGGGAACCTATCACAATGTGCCCACTTTTCGTCCTACACCCATATTCAGCAGCCTGGGTGGGGCAAGGAACTGGGGAAAGCACAGAGCTACTGAGCCTGGAAAATAAGAGTCCTCCCCATCCCCCTAGAGATGCTTGGAGCTTTCTGTTCCTTCTTCCCTGTCCCAAAACACCTCAGCCAAGAGCCCATGACTGCCTCTTCTCTGTTTCTGTCCCACAAATACCCACCGCTCGCACAAACGAAATGCACAAATCCCACTTTGTCCATCCAAACTCACCCCTGCTTCCAGTGCTGTCTGTTGTTGCAGTACTGTTGGCTCCCCCCTTCTCCCACAGCCTCCTCCCTTCAGCACGCTGTAGGACCCAGAGCACCCAAGGCCCAGCCCTTTTCCAGTCCCCAGAGATGCCTGGATATTTCAGATCTTTCTCTCTCCCAACTTTTCCCTGGACTCAAGTGGATGAAGAGTGCCCTTTGTGCTCTCATGTTCTCACTCACTCTCCTTTTCTCTTCTTCAGTGTGAAAACTTAGTAAAGTCAAGTGAAGCAAACACTCCAGCACATGAAGAGTTTGAAACGATGCTGCTGATCTCTCACTACTATGCCACCCGCTCTGCTGCTCAGGGCGTGAAGCAACTGGTAAGGTTTTTGAAGTTCTTTTGCCAGGTCACTACCCTATGTGCAGAACCCTGTGGGGACATGCAGGTTCAGGGCTATCCATAGTTCACTATTCCACTTCGTGGATCACTTACACATCATGGATGCATGAGAATGGGACTATAGTGATCTGGGAGCCCACCATGAGCAAGTGGAACTGGAGATAGTCTTCTCTGACTCCTTATAGTGGGACCTGCCTCCAGCCACTGAAGATGAGATGTAAACAAGTGGGAAGCTGATCCATATGCTTGCCATGACTTCTGAGAGCATAGGCACCAGTAGAAATTTAGGGATCACACAAAAATCTGATCTTCCTGGGAGAGGCATTGCTTCCTTTTCAGCTATCCTGGGCTGTGAGAGCTGCTGGGTTTCACATGTGGTCTTGAGAACAGATTGGCTTTGCGCAGGGCTTTGTGAGCTCATGGG
The DNA here is from genome assembly GCA_024606505.1 of Aquila spilogaster. Lineage (NCBI taxonomy): Eukaryota > Metazoa > Chordata > Aves > Accipitriformes > Accipitridae > Aquila > Aquila spilogaster. The sequence goes on from JANHGO010000568.1 coordinate 34,319, forward strand.
CCTGTGCACAGGGCTTCTCAGGGGCTTTGGGAGCTTGTGAGGCTGGGTGCTTGGCATCAGACAGGGCTTTGGCAGATACTGGGCCTGTGTGCTGGGCCTTCTAGGGGGCTTTGGGAGCTCATGGGCCTGGGTGCTGGGCCTCACAAGGCACCGTGAGTATTTTTGAGTCTTATGTGCATTGGGATTTGTTCTGGGCTACAATATATAGCAGAGTCCCTGCTGAAGTCTTGATCCATATGTGATTGTGGAATTGTGGTAGAGCTCTGTATGAGTGTGAGAATGGAGCTGTGATAGAGCAGGCTGTGAAAAAGAAAGGTTGTCACAGCTAAGACCCCAGTAAAAAGTCATAGGGGAGACCGGGCTTTCCCCATGGCTGCATGTGTAGATGTTGAGGGTCCAGAGACATGTCAGACAGAAAGAGCCAGTTCTGATGTCTTGGAAACCTGTACAGACCCACACAGTTGTGGCATGTTGAGGTGTTGGGTAGTCTATTTGGGACCATGAAGAAGGGCTGGCCTTCGCAGTTCTGGTGTGATGAGAACCTATCTGGCAAGCAGAGAAGTGAAATCTCCCTTGAATTCCTTGCCCCAACTCAGAAATTCTTATGTGATTGAATACAAGAAGAAACTTGCTGTGAGTGTGGCTGAACACCAGAACAGGTTGCTTGGAGAGAGAGGTTGGAGAGTCTCCATCCCCTGAAATACTCAAAACGTGACCAGACATGTTCCTGAACAACCTGCTGTAGCTGACTCTACTTTGAATGTCGCGGGGTTGGACTAGTTGATCATCAGAGATCCCTTCCAACCTCAACTATTCTGTGACTCAAATGGTGGGAGTTTGGGTGTGGCTTCTAGAAAAAACAGCACGGTTTATAAAGCAAAAGAACTTCATCTTCAGGTGACAGTCCTCCTGTGTGTTCACACAGTGAGGGTACTTATGGTCAGGACTGAAGTTTTTAACCTTTGTTTGTTGCATGTCTGGAATACGTGGGTGCAGAGTCCCTGCCATGAGTCCGGGGCAGTATGATCTCATGAGATCCCTTCCGACCTGACTTTTCTGTGCTGATTGTTTTGGCTTTACTGTCCCCTGTGGCTGTAGGACATGGTGGCTGCCAAGCTGTCCATTTCCCTTCTGCGCCACACTGAGCTCCTCCCTGCAGACAAGGCTTTCTATGAAGCTGGGATAGCTGCCAAGGTAAGAGGTATCTGCTACCAGAGCAGCTAAGGAGGTGGAGGACCCTGGGCTCAGGGATTCTCAACTTTATCTTCCCCTATCTGCCCCTAGCTCCACTGGTACACCAGTAGCCAGACACTGGCATTGGAGGCCTTTCCTCAAACAGCTTGCCAGCCTCTGCATTTTGTCATGGAATGGCACTAGGTAGTGGGAGGGCATGCCTGAGACTGCAGACCCAGAGGGTAGACCAGAGGCCACATTATATTGCATGGCTCTGTTAGCGTAGATGCAAGACTCCTCACTGATCTGCCTTGCTCTGGGTCACCTAAGTGTTACCTCAATCCTGAGGCTACAGACTCTGACTGCCTGCCCAGATGCAATGACACATGGCAAGCACAGCAGCATGTTCTCACTGAATGATGTTGGCTGTGCAATAATGCCTGACTCCATCTTGTGGGACAGCCTGTGGCTAGTGGGCTGGTTGTCCCAGTGGTTGCCTGTGAAGTAGTCCTCAGGAATGGTGAGCAGGGTTGTGCATTCTCCTTCTCCATTACCTGTGCTGCAGGCGAGATGTTGTGGCACAAACAGAACCACATCCTTTCTAGCCATCGCTCAGGCAGGAGAGTTGTGGCTGTGAAGATAAGCTGCCTGGTCTTACCTGGGGTTTCTCTCTGTACTAGGCAGTCAACTGGGAGAACATGGCATTCATCTTCCTGAACCGCTTCCTGGACCTCTCAGATGTGCGTATAGTCTGCTGGAGGGAGGACTATCATACTTAAAATGACAATGTGCTGTAGGGCGAAAACACACCCTGAACCTGGCCAGGGTACTCCTGAGGCTCAAATGTGGCAGCACGTTTTGAGCTTGTGCCGATGGAGAACCCTGAACGCTGCTCAGTGTGTGTGTGCATGCGCAGCACTGAGTACCCTAAAACTAGCTGTGGAAGGACTTGCCATGCAGGGCACCTGAGCAACCCTGACCCTGTCACTCTGTGTGTGCCAGTGCCACCATGCATTTAAGTTGCAGCAAAGAGCAAGTTGGCCTAACAGTTTGGGCCTGTAATCTTCATGGCTGCAAGTGCTGTTACAGCTTTCAGGATGATCTCATCTGAGTTGTTCCAAGGGAAGGAAAATTACCTGAGGGGTGAAGGGCATGGCCCAATGCTTTAGCCAATGTGATACAAGACTGAGGAGTCCCCATGCCAGTCAGCTCCTTCCTTGACTAGCAGATTGGTCACCAGAAAACACTAAACCCTAGGAAGTTGACAGACCTTACTGTACCAGTCTTCCAAGCGCTGTCAGCAGCTGCTGGGAAACGTGCCACACCCCCCCCCCCCCATTTCATCTTTCCCTTCGAGGCCACCTGACAAGTTTGAGTGTTTCAGAGGCACACATCCTCTGACACTGCAGGAGGATGGCCATAAATGCTGCCTCCCAGGAGGGCACAGTCACCACAGCGCTAATAGATAGAGGCATCAATAATGCCATCCTCACAATGTAGATTGTACTGTCAACTCCAAGGATGGTATTGCCTAGTGCTCCACCATTTCTCCTTTCTCAGGCCATTGAAGAAGGGAACCTGGATTCTCTAGACCACTCCGATTTCCAGAGCACAGACATTCCCTTTGAAGTGCCACTTCCAGCCCAACAGCATGTGCCTGTGAGTGTCATCTGCCTTCTTCAGCTCCCATGAACATTGATGCTGCTTCAGGGCCCCCTCTGAAGAGGGACTGGGGCAAGGGTGGGACAGCACACACTACAAGAGATGGAAATGTACTCAGCACTGGCCCAGGCCCTGTGCCCCACCCACTCCAAACACACATGCAGCCCCAGTACACATACACATGCACACACACTCTCTCTTTTGTCATGCTTCCCTCCCACTATACACGTGCTTGTGCACACATGCACTCACCCCCCCGCCCCCAATATGCATACATGCATGTATGCATGCACATACTGCACGCACACGTGTGTCCTGCTCTCCCCAGTGTTGTCCCTAGTGCTGTGGAGCAGCAGCTGGGCTGCGGCACAGCATGCAATATCAGGCAGTGCCCTGGCCTCTGCCCTGCAGGAGGAGAAGCGGGAGGAGGTCAGGGACTGGGTGCTCACTATGTCCATGGACCAGCGGCTGGAGCAGGTGCTGCCACAGGACGAGCGCGACACATACGAAGCCTCACTGGTGGCAGCAAATACAGGGGTGCGCTCCCTGCCCTGTGTGCTTACAGGTAAGCTCCAGGCCAGTTCACGCATATGCAAGGGAATACATGGTGCCATGCAGGGAGTGGGAACATGTTGGGGGGGGTGGGTCTGGGAGGGAGTTCAGGCTGTGCTGCAAGACAAGCAGGGAGTCTGTGTGGCTCTGGGGACCAGTTCTGCTGGAGGGGATGGATGGACCCATTTTTATTCTGAGGGTGACTGAACACTGGAACAGGTTGCACAGAAGCAGTAGCATCTCCATACTTGGAAAGCCATCTGGACACGGTCCTGGGCAACCAGCTGTGGGTGGCCCTGCTTGAGCAGGGCAGGGCTGGACCATATAGACCCCAGAGGTCCCTTGCAATCTAACCGTTCTGTGTTTTTATGATTCTATGACTGTTCAGTCTCGCACAGCACTGCCTAGGAGGCTGTCCAGCACTGACACTTGCACATGCAGTGCCTGTCCCTGTTCTACAAAAGCTGTCTGTTCTGGCAAGTACTCTCGCCCAGCACTTGCACACTTCAGACACTGAGGGATTGCGGTGCAGGACTTAAAAGAGTGGGTCAGAGAAGGGCGGGGAGCAGAGGTAGCCACCAGCAACAGGGCTCTGGCTCCAAAGGTCAGGAGCAGGGTGCTATCATTTCACATACTCACTTGGGTGTCCTTGCCAGAGGACAGCTCAGCCTTCATCTTCCTTTGATTCCACCACTGTGGGCACCCCCTTCCTTATTCTGGTCTCTAAAAGCCAGAGGTGGCATTGTTCCCCTGCACTGTCCCATGGGAGCAGCTCTAGCCAGCTGGCAACGCAGAGAGGGAAGGGGTGCACAAGGTAGGGGTCTGCTGTGGCTCTCGGCTTGTTTCTGAAGGTGTCACTGTGTGACCAGGGTACCCTGTACTAAGAAACAAGATAGAGTTCAAGCGGCCAGGCCGAGAAGCCAACAAGGACACATGGAACAAGTTCCTGATGGCTGTCAAGGTGAGCCAGGCACCCTGTGGGGCAGGGGACAGGCTGCAGGGTGTTCAACCCCCTCATGCCGACAATAAAACATTGTCCCACTGAGTGGAGATACACTGAACCAGGGTGGTTTTACTGCACCCTGCCTACATGCTGCTCGACGGGGATTAACCTCACTTACAGAGCTGGGGCAGACCCAGCCTTGCCTGTGCAGCTCTGTCAGCCCCCAGGGGTGCCCTTGGGCCGGGGGTGATGGCACTGCCTCCTTGCCAATGCCAAGGTCTCCTTCATTCTGCAGACATCCCACAGCCCTGCATGCCAAGATGTGCTCAAGTTCCTCAGCCAGTGGTGTGGGGGACTCCCGAGCACCAGCTTCTCTTTCCAGTGAGCTGGACAGTGGCAGCTTTCACTCCTGTTCTTCAGCACCCTCCACTTCCACTTCCAATAAACATGTCTCTCAACCCTGCTGTCCTGTTTATCAGGGGATGCTGAGCCCAGGAACACATGTAGCTGCCAGGGCACAGGACCATAAGCCAGTACATGTGTCCCTTGGCCTCAACCTAGATATGCTAAACATGTACCCTCCACGCTGATGGGTGACTGTCACACTGGGACCATGTATCTGTCTACACCCCTGTGCCTGGCGGGGTAGGGGGACAAGCATGCAGATGGACTTACATACCAGCTGTGCTGTCCTTCCATCAGTGGGCTCAGCTCCCAGGAGCCAGCCACCCTGGGGAGCCACTTACAGCAGGCAGTGTGAAAAGGAAATGTTTTATTTACTCAAGGAAACGAGAGGGTCACAACAAAAGGATTCTTCACCTTCCATTCCTTGGCCTGCCTGAGCACAGGCGCAGCAAGCTGACCCTGCCTGCTCTGCAGCAGGGCCATCAGGACCCAGGCCAGCCCTAGCTGTTGCCAGGCCCCAGCACCTCTGCTCACCCCCATCACTGTGTGTAAAAGACCAATGGAGACTTTAGCGTGCCAGGAAGGGCTTTGCAGCTTGGGGAGAGCATCCGGGGGCCATGGCACCTGCTAGGCAAAGGCTGCCTGATGACCTTGGGCAGCTTGTGTCTGGAACCTGCAGGGTTTGTCCCAGGTGGGGTGGTGAGGCTGGTGGCATTGTCTGAGTTTGCCCGGCATGTGATTCTTGGACGACCATGGTTTTTCTTGGTCGCAATCCCAGAC
>JANHGO010000569.1:0-39795 GCA_024606505.1 Aquila spilogaster
ACGGTCCTCGAGGCACTCCCCAGCAGTTGGCCGCAGCCGCCGGTCCAGACAGGGAGAGCGGGCCCGGACTCGAAGCCGCTCCCCTCGTGAACGTCGTCAGCAGTCCCCGAGCCCACCCTGGAGACGCTCCAGGAGCCGGTCCAGGCAGCGAGGCCGTTCCCGGGAACGTCGGGCCCAGGACATCAACAGCCGGCCCCAACGCCGCCCTGGGAGGAGCCGTTTCTGACATCAGTTAATTAACTTCCTTTTTTTTTCCTGAATGAACTCTCTTATTTGTCAAAAGAAATTGGAGTGTCAAAAGAAATGGGCAGTGCCAAGGCAGGAGGCGTTCCGGCCGATGCCACACAGAGGGCTCCAGGCCTGGCAGGAAGCAGCGGCCCCAGCGCTGCGCTCCTGGGGAAGGCTGAAGCAGGCAGCAGGCCGCTGCCCACGGGAAGGGCAGCGCTGGCAGAGAAAGAAGGCAGAGGGGGTTCCAGAAGCTGAGTTACCGTGTTTGGGACACGGGGCGGCCCCGGGGCTGCGGCGGCTGTGGACAGGGCCACGGGTCAGAGGGCTGCCGCTGCTCCGGGGATGCTGCCAGGCTGGGGGTGCCGGCTTTGTCTTCCCGCCCTGGCCGCGGCGGGAGGGTCGAGCGCAGCTGCCCGAGAAAGCTGCGTTTCCAGCCCTCCTGCCCGTCCTGTGTCAGCCCAGTTTAAAACCTGGCCTCCCCTGTGCTGTTTGTACCACTCTTCTTCTTGAGATGGGTTCTTCTTGTAGCCGCCCAGAGTAGAGAGTTCAACGCCTGGTCTCAGTCAGAGCCCACGTTTGCAGGAGCTGCTGGGGCTGGGTTTGTTTTTAGGCACGGAACCTCCGATCCGAGCAGTGAAGAGGCTGATGCATGTGCAGCTCTGCCCTCTCTCTGACCTGCTGGCAGTACATCGGCTCCAGTGGGATATGCGCTGATGCATGGCAGCAGTGCCAGCAACATGTCTCGTCTGGCACAGGGCTCAGCTGCAGCCGTGCCGCTCTCTCCTGCTCGTTTAGGGCGTTCAGCAGCTCAGGTCCCTGGCTGCTCACTCAGCATGGCACTTGTCAAGTTCCTACACTGTCTCAGACCAACTTTCTTTCTGCTCTGTGCCAGATGAGTCACAGAATCACAGCACGGTTGGGTTGGGAGGGACCTTACAGACCCTCAAGCTCTCCTCAAGCACTGGAAGGCTGCAGCAGGGTCTCCCCGGAGCCTTCTCTCCATGCTGAAGACCCCCAAGCTCCCTCAGCCTGTCTCCATAGGAGAGGTGCTCCAGCGTGCTGAGCACCATCATAGCCTCCTCTGGCCCTGCACCAACAGCCCCACATCCGTCCTGTGCTGGGGGCCCCGGGCCTGGATGCAGTGCTCCAGGTGGGGCCTCACGAGGGCAGAGCAGAGGGGGACAATCCCCTCCGTGCCTGCTGCCCTCCTCTGTTGATGCAGCCCAGGATGCTGTTGGCCTTCCGGACTGCGAGCACGCACTGCTGGCCCATGCAGAGCTTTTAGTCCATCATGACCCCAAGTCATTCTCTTAGGGCTGCTCTGAAAGAATTCTCCCAGTGTGTACGCATACCTGGGATTGCCCCAACCCAAGTACAGCACCTTGCCCTTGGACTTACTGAACTTTGTTAACAAAGTTCACATGGGCCCGCTTCTCAAGTTTGTTCAGGTTCCTCTGGGTGGTATCCTTTCCTTCTACTGTATCAGCTGCACTGCTCAAGCTGATGTCACCCACAGGCATGCTAATGCCACTGTGTCTCATTGATGATGATGATGTTGAAGAGCACTGGTCCTAAGACGGACTCCCTGAGGGACACCGCTCGTCACTGGCTTCCACCTGGACATAGAGCTGCCAACCAGCCACTTCCTTACCCACCAAATAGTCCACCCTTCCAATCCATATCTTGGGAAAGATAGGGAAAATCCTGGGAAGATTTTGGGCAGTTGGACAGGTGGATCTGAGAGCAGGATTGGCAGCAAGCTGGCTTTGGGCTCTCGTGGGGCGGCATTAGCGGCAGCATTTGACTTCTTTGTCTTAACCCTGCTGTTTACTCCAGGCGCGTGAACCCACAAGAAAGGGAGAAGTCCTCAGGTGGCAGCAACCTCCGCAGCAGGTTCTGTTCTAGGGGTCCGTCTTACCTCGGCTCTGGAGCTGGTGCCTGTGAAGAATGACCTCACGGGGTGCTGGGACGGCTCTCTCAAGGAAGAACTACAGGCTGAGCACTGAGCCGGAGAAGTCCAAGGTTGCAGGTATGGGCTGAACATGCTTTGTATGAGCAGCACCGCTGTGGATCAGGGTGAGTGGCCCTGGCCTCACCTGAGGTCGCCTGCATTCCAGGTGCAGTTATCTTGCTGATAAGAGGCATAGCGGGGCTGAAACTGAATAAATCTCTGAGCTGAAGTGAGGTTTTCCTGCCTTATGAAGGACTCCACCAGCAGCTCAGGTCACGGTGGCCTTTCTTCCACAGTGTGAGGCTGGAGAATGTGGTGTTGCCTGTCTTTGTCCCGTCTGACTCAGGGTAGACGGCTTCTCAAGTTCACAGATTCATCTTTTCCTTGGAAATGTTGGTACCCGCTATGCAGACCATTTTCTCATGGACTGACCAATCCATCAGAATTGTGCTTGTGAGATCACAGATCTGTTGCACCCAGAGCTCTGTGACACAAGGATTAGCTTTGCACAATGAAAGCTGGTGCGAGGCGGACAGGAAGAAAGAGATTGCAAGTTAGTCTAGATGACCTGTGTCTGCAAGCCTTCCTGTCTCTGAATCTTCTCTAGCACAGTTAAGGGATGTAGCTACCTAAAATGTTCCAGGTGTGACCAGGACATCAGGAATTGCAACGCCGCTATTGTTTGTGTTTGTTTATGGGGGTTTGGTTTTGCATTTGAATTGGACCCCCACTTTCAAATGAGAAGTTACTTTATCTGGGAGTAGTACAGCTGGGTTCCTGAAGAGGTATTCTCACGCTGGGGGACCACTGGTAGCCTCCCTTGTTGCAGAGATGCACTCGCTCCGTGTTGCTGGGCTCTGGGGCTGTTAGTGAAGAGAGTGAGAAGGTAAATCATTTCTTGGCACTTTGTCATCCCCTGCGTTGGTCTGCAAACTCTCTTGCTTGTACTTGAAGTTCATGTTTTGACTTCTGACTCCCTAAGCTTCTTTTTCTCTCTCCCTCTCTTTTTCACAAGGGATCGTGAACAGCAGGCTGCTGAATGACTATCTGCATCGTGTCTTCTCCAGTGCTGATGGGAACCAGCCTGCAGCTGCTTACAGGTACGGGACTTCTTACTCACTAGGTGGCAGCGATGCTGTGTCAGTCCCCTGCATGTAAGACCCCATATAGAAGGTTACGGGGCAGTATTTCTGAAACAGAGGCACAGCTGCATTCCCCTTCTCGTTCCTGTTCCCCCTCTGCTCGCAGAGAAGTGCAAAATGCACAGGTTTTAGCTGATGAAACGTATGTCATCAGTGCCCCCTGTAAACTAAACACAAGGCTGCTACTTGTACGTCAAAGACCACATGCTTCTCAGGCAATGGAACTGTAGGTACTTTTCTTGTTAGGAGTCGCCAAAGGAAAAGAAACACAAAATTGCTGTACGGTGCCTATTTCCTTCTCTTTGCTTCCATTTCCCCTTTGCCTTGTAGTCCCGCAGCTTGTAGCGTTGGATGAGAAAAAGGTCCTTTGCATTTAAATCCTTGGGCAGAGGCAAGTCAGTTGGGTTCAGGGCAGGTCCAAGTGTTGCAGAGAGGCAGGCGTGTAGCTGCTGCTGGGTGGGCGGTGCTGCAGAGTGGCTGGGGTTACATTCCCCGGGCTATACTTAGTACTGCCAGCTCAAATGTGAGCTTGTGGCTGCTAAAAATAGCTCTTGGTCCTCTGTGTGCTTCATGAGCTAAGGTTCTTGTGGGGGGAGGGTTATGTGACCCCCATGCCCACGTGCCTTGGTATGTTCCATCTGCCCAGGAGTTTTGGTTGTCAGTACTGCTAACTTCTTTGCCTGGTGATGAATGAAGTGCAAGCACAGGACTGATAGTTTGTTGGGTTGGTCTCTCCGTTTGTAGCTCCCTTCCAATCTTCTCCCTGGACTTGGCTTCTTGGTAGAAAGCCCAGTAGCAGTCAAATTGGTCTCGAAAATACTATTTACTACACGAGAGCAACTTTTATGGTACGACATGTTGTCTTTTGGGGAGCTCACTGTAAACCCCTCTGACTGTCCTCTCTCTGGCTGTCTCGTGCTCTTCTGGCCTCTTTCCTGCGCTCCTTCTCCATGCTAGAGGCTGATACAGCTGCTTTGCCGCAGCCGCTCTCTCGTGCCAATCCAAAGCTGCTGCTTTGATTCCACCTCTGTGCATCTTCACATCCACTGGCTTTCAGAATGTCTCTCACCACTTCTTCGAGAAAGCCCCTGTCCCAAAGAAGTGGAATGCTCGTTCCATAGATGAGTGGAAATGGGAAGCAGGGAAAGGAAAAGCCAGCGATTCTCACAGTAATAAAGGGAAGTCACGACGGTGCCACAAGCACAACACAAGCAGTGCTGTTCTGCAAATCCTTGGGAAGTTTTAAAAGGAAAAGAGCCTGAAATGACAAAGTTTGCTGCTGTTACAAAGTGATGTATCGGAAGGGAAACAGTCCCAACTTTACACTTAAAGTAATGGGTTTTGAGCTGTTTTCTGCTGTACAGGAGTGAGACTGGAGGGAGATAAACTCTTTAGTAAGTTAGAAAAAAAAGCAGATGAGAAGTAAGGGGTTGTTATCAAAGCAGTGCTGGAAAAGGAAAATCGTTACACCACAGAATGAATTTGTGGTTGATCTTCACCTTGATTAGCATGTTCTGGTCACACCAGTTCCAAAAGGCTATCGTGGAGCTGCAGAGATTTTGAGGAAGGGCAAGAGCAACAGCCACGAGTCTGGAAGGTCTCCTGTATGAGGAGCAACTCAGTGAGCCAACCTTGAGATGAGAGAACTGAGGGGGTCTGTGTGGAAGGTCTCTACAGTGATAGCCTGGAGGGTATTGGCGAGGCATTTTCCTTTATTATAGAAAGTATGTAGACAAAAGGTTTTTGGCCATTCTCATGGAGATGATGCTGGGCTGCCTTGACCTCTGAGCTGCTACTGCTGCTGATTTAGTCTTCTTTCTGGTTTTGCATTATGGAGTACTTGGGAAAAGAACTAAATCCTGTCCTATGTTGTGTTTGTATGATGCCAGCCTCAGCAGTGCCCAGTCTGTACTCATTGCCTGTACAGGCTGGCAAAGTAGTCCTTAGCAGGCTGAAGACCTAAGGGTCCTCTGTTAACTGCTTCATTTGTTCGCACTGTATTTGGTTCTTGTTTCATTCATGGCACTGACATGCTGGTCAGCAAATTCCTCAGATCATTGATGAGAAACACAGATTGACAGAACTTCCTGGTTCGTGTGTCAACACGATCCTGTGCTGACACGTGTCTGGACTGAAACGCTTCAAATCTTGAAGGCAGAGTTTTCTGAAGAGCTCCTGTGTGTGTTTATTCCCTAGAAAGCACCTGACGTTCCAGAACCTGCAGGAGCACCTCGACCGGTTGCTGGCAGAGGAGAATGGCTCTGAAGAGAGCCAAGGTAGGAGACACAAGATGTCTGCAATCCGTGCTTCTGCTTGTGCCGCCTGACTGGGGGGGACAAGTTATATCACGCAACACAGTTCCCTGAGTAAGCAGTTTTCTGCCATCTTGTGCTCTAATTTATTGTCCCTTTGCATCCTGCCTGCTAGCAGCCAATCAGGCAGCCCTCAAGCAGGTCTGCTTGTCGATGGAGGAGGCGCATTTCCAGGTGGAAATGCCTGAAAAAGCAGCTTTGGAGCAGTAGTTGGATGTATTTCAGTGACAGCGACATGCAGAGCCTTTGCCATGACCAGCTGCGAGGAGTGTTGGCCTCACTGGGAATCGCAGAGGCCCGTGGATGATTTCTGTCTACGGGTTTCCACTGTGGATGTTTGGCAGGGCCTCAGCCTGTTGCATCTGTTCTTGCCAGTATCTGTTTCCCTGAATGAGGCAGGATGTGGCAGGATGCATGCTGGCTCTTCTCCTGCAAAGCATTTTTCTAGCAGACCGCAGCCTTCTAGCAGTGCTTGCCTTCAGTTATGTGATGCATTGGCCAAACATTTGGCTCAGAGTTTGACCTTTGAACTTCGTGGAAGTAAAACTTTCAGATGACATGAAGGGTTCATTTATGATCTGGCTGCTGCGTAGCTTAGGCCTAGAGTGTTACTGTGCAAGCTTCCTCTTAAATCTCATGAGTGTCTCCCTTCCTGAAGTTCTCATGGTCTAACATGTGTAACACTGTTGGAGCGTTCCTCCACTGCAGCAGAATTCAGGTGCCGTTGTAGTCTATCCAGCGACACTTCAGAGCTGCCTTTAAATCCTGCACATCTTTTCCTAACAGATTTTCTGCAACTCTTTGTTTCAGATCAGTTAACAGAGGGCCGTCTTGGTCCCTCTACCGTGGTGCTGGACCACACGAGCGGCTTTGAGGGGCTCCTGCTGGTTGATGATGATTTACTTGGGGTGAGTGCGATGCTGACTGCTGCAGGAAATAGGCTTGTGAGACTAAAAGCGCTCGGTTTGTTCGTCGTGGCAGGTCCCTTTCACTGGCTTTGTAACATGTTGTGAAATGGAATCTACTCAAAAAAAGCTGAGGAATTGTGGAGGAAATGATCTCTCCTGGGAAAAGGTCTAGCAGTACCCCCAAGTCTTAGCAAGCTCTGATGGAGCTGCAAGGGTGGGGAAGTGTTGCGCTGGCCCAGCGGCTCACTGAAGATCTTGGCTAAGCAAAAGGAGGGGATGGCAGCCAGCTTTCCTGTCCCTCCCTCCAGTGACTGCCTCTTCCTTTCTTCTTATATTGTATACTTGTATATTGCTGCTATACTGCCTTTTTCCTTTCTCTTTTGTTTCTCTTAGTTTCCTGCTGGTTCCTTAGCTGATGTTCTTCACTACACTTTGGTTTTGAGGCCTTCTTGTCTAACTTTATAATATCTTCTGTTTATCGGTCCAGGTGATTGGCCACAGTAACTTTGGCTCTATCAGGGCCACGACGTGTGTGTACAAAGGTAAGAAGATAAGTGGGTGATGCTTTGCTTAAGAGCCCAGGAGGAATGCATGGAGAGTTACACAACTAGCGAGCGCAGGAAATCTTGAATATGTTGCCGTTCCAGATCCTGAGCCCTATCTTTCCAGATTCATTCACTGGCTTTCCAGGAAAGTCAGGAGGGTGGAGAATTGTGTGGTGCTCAAGTGAAGAGCTGGGAGGGGAGTCCTGGGGATGCTGCACATACCTGTTGTGTGCCAGGTTATTTTCTGTGGGAACTGTATCACATTCTACTTCTCTAACAATGAGTGAAGTGGCATGGATTTACTGTGTGGCATCTCTTTTTCTTTCAGGGAAATGGGTTTATGAGGTGCTTATCTCCTCCCAAGGACTCATGCAGATTGGCTGGTGTACTCTCAACTGCAGATTTAATCAGGAGGTAGTGTAACTCCTGCACGTGGCCGCTTGGTGTTCCTCTGCTTTGCCTGAGGGAGGCAGGCCCAGGCCAGCTCTTGTCAGGCACTGGGTGGGATGTTTGATGCTGGGAAGGTGTGCCAACTGCAGGGTCTCGCTATCTTGCCACTCGGCAGCACTTGAGAGGGAAGGTGACAAGCATCCTGAGGGGCTGCTTTGACAGCGGTTTGGAAGCTGCTCTTGCAGTGAGAGGGATCCTCTGTACTTGTCCTGGTCTGAGTCTCCTCTTTGATACTGTGATGCAGGAAGGAGTCGGAGATACACCAGATTCCTACGCGTATGATGGCAATAGGGTGCGCAAGTGGAACGTGACCACTACAAACTATGGCAAAGTGAGTACTGTCCTTCTAGGAAGGGAAGAGAAAGCAGGTGTGTCCTTCTGCTCACTGGGTTCTGCTGGGCCCTGTGGAAAGCACTGGATCTGTGCTTACTGCTTCAGTCTGTTCTTGGGGAGACTGTGTGCCAGCACTGATTTGTACTTGAAGGGTGCTGGGCACACTGTGTAGGTGCTTTGTTTGGCAGGCCCAACAGACTGATTCCCAGCATAGTGTTGCTGGTGATGTCTGAGAGGCTCTGGTTCTTTGTAGCGCATCAGAGGATGATGCAGTGTTGGGATAAGCCTTGTTCTGATCCTGTGCATGTTCCTAGTGCTCAAGGGAACAAAGAAAATCCCATCCAGAGGCTTCCAGAAGTGTCTGAAAATGCAATGTGAGCTGCTGTCAGAAGGAGCTGTCTCTCCTTCACCCCTGAATCATAAGGGATTGATTGGGCTTACAGCCCTTCTTCTGATGTGGGAACATGCTGGGTATGTGTCTAACATATTTTTTCTCCTTTTAATGCAGTCTTGGGCTGCAGGAGACATCGTCAGCTGCCTGATAGACCTTGAGGAAGGCACTATTGCTTTCTGCCTGTAAGCATCTTTGTCCAGTTCCCTGTTCTATGAATGGCCGTGTGTAATCTACATGTTTCCTCATTGCTCAGTTGGTTGCTCTCCCCTTTAAGTTCCTTGGTAGCTCCAGCCTTAGATTTTCTGCTTTGTGTTGAGAAGCCATCTAAGTGGGCTTTTCAGTCTCTTAAGTTCGAGTGAGGGCAGTTGTTAGAAAAGTGCTCAAGCTCCTAAATCTCTGTAAAGTTTGCTGGGATTTTGAAGGAGAAGGAACAGGTTGGGACGCTTAATGCTACAGTTGGCTGAGCCTCACTGATTGCTTTCATGGCAAGTGTAGACATTGCCTGTCCTAGAGTCAGAGGGAAGTGTGATAAATCTGATAAATCTCCAGCCTCCGTCTCCAGTGGACAACAAGCACTAGCCAGCCTAAGAATTGTTCCCTGGCCCTAAACTACGGTCTGAGACAAGTCAGTTGGGATGAAAAACTGTCAGATCCTGCCATCATCTTTCAGAGAAGAGTAGATTGAGACCATTATCCTTCTATTTCTATCAGCGTCAAGTGGATGAGGCCAAAAATGCCACCTGCCTTTAAAAATGTCCTGCTAGTCAGATACCTCATAAGGATTTGGTTGCTCGTGGAGCTGAGCAGGGCTCTTCATATTGTGCAGACTCCAATGCCTTCCCATGCTGTTATATGCAAATGAGAATTCTGCTGTGATTCCCAGGGTACTTGTTTAGCAGCACTGTGGTGTTTGCATGTCTGTCAGGTTATGAGTGTTTAGAAGTGTGAATGACTGCAGTGTCTGTGTTGGCAGGTCACTGGGAGGGAAATGCAGATACATGAATTGCCTGGTTGACCGCAAAACCCTTTGACCATGGCTAAAGTTTTGTGGGCTTTTCTTCTTTCAGAAACGGCATATCTCTAGGAACTGCTTTTGATAACATCACAAGAGGTGCTGGAATGGCTTACTTCCCTGCCATCAGTCTCTCATTCAAAGAGTCTGTTGCTTTTAACTTTGGAAGCCGTCCGCTTCGATATCCTTTGGTTGTGAGGAGAGGAGGTCTGAAGGGAGAAGAGCCTGCCCTGAGACTGTCCATGAAGGCTGTAGAATATCTATATCTGAGTGCAGTTCACTTTCTTCTCTTGGCACTTCTGCTCAGAGCAGGATCAAGGAGAGAAGAGGCAGACACCCCTCAGCTGGACCACTACTGCAAGGCCCACAGTCACCTTTGCTGGTGCTCGCAATTGCTGACATTTAGTTTGCTTTAAGCTCTGAGTCAACAGCTGTAATGCTGCAAGCCAGGGGCTGCCTGTTCCCAGGCACTCAGATTGTAGAAAATCTCACTTTCCAGACCTGGAAATCCTGGAAATAGTGTTTCTGAGCCTCTTGGCTTTGGGTCTGTTCAACCTCTCAGCCATGCAGGACCTCTAGCATAGTAGAAGCATTGCATGCTACCTTCCTGTGTGGAAGCTGAGACCTGCAGCCCTCGTCTGAGCAGTCCTGAATGTGCCCCTTGATAGTAGTCTTGGAGGCTCCTTTCTGATCAGAATCAGGTAGGGAAGTACTTGGTACCTGCAGTATTGAGAAGATCTTGTGGCTTATCATCCATTTAGAAGTGCACTTTGCCTTGAATTCTGACTTAGGCATGCATAGCGTAAAACAGACACTTTTCTTTCCTCAGATAAAGAAGTCCTGAAAGAATCTGATTGCGTTTTACCTTAACGCTTGCTTACTTATCCAGTGGAAGGCTACCGCCCCTTGCAAGATCCTCCTGTTGCAGACCTCATGAAGGCTCGCAAGCTGCTAGGCTTCCTGAAAAATGTGATCCATATTGGGATCGATGTGACGGTAGGCTGATTTACTGGGCAGGTCTGTGGGGCATTGTGCCAGGAAATGTGCTTTTGCACTTCGTACATACTCACATTTTTCCTTAGACCTGCATACTTTTGCGTGGGGCATACACATCTCTGGTCTCTGATTTGCAAAATGGGCTTCAGTTATATCATACTGGGCTTTGTTGTTCTCAGTCCCATGAAGTTTCCTTCCGAGAGATGATGTCTGTTGGGGTCAGAATTACAGCATTTGATTTTGCAACCTTGAAAGAAATTTGTTCGCAGCCCAAGCATTCTCCTGATGTCCAGTTGCAACGATGGGGTCGAGCTCTGGCAGGCCTGCCTTGAGAACTGTTTTAGGTGTACCAGTGTTCAGTAGAACCATCTTTTTTTCCCTCTAGGGTGAGAGATGTTCTGTTTATGCCCATAGCACAGGGAATGCTCTCTGCTATAGTCTCAATTTACTTGGAAGCCCCATTCACTTGCTGACCTCCTCTGCAGAGATTCCCATTTACAAGTAGTGACACGCACTAAGAAAACCAATTTTCATGTGGAAAAACAGATTGTCAAGGTGCACGCATGTGACTGGCACTGACACTGGACAGAACTACAGCTCTCTGAAGGCATGGTCATGGCTGCTGCTCTACCATCCTAAACTGTCACATTCAAGCTTTCTAGACCAATTCTAGCATGTGACAGCAAGCAGTGGCTGCTCCAGGCCCCTGGTTCGTTTAGTTATAGGTGCAGGGATGGACTGGGCAGGCACCAAGCTGTGTTTTTCTGCGTTTGTCATTGCAGGAGGGGAAGCTGGTGGAGAAGGATGCATCCATGTGGCAGCTGCAGGGAGAACCCACAGTACTGATTACATTAGCCCACATCTTCAATTATTTCTCCCCTCTTATGGTGAGTTTTGTCTGCTCATTGCAAGCTTCTGTAGGTACCTGGCTTTGTGCTGACAGAGGGATGTAAATCGGGCCTCAGTCTTTGCTGGGAAGTGACTCTGCCGTGGAAGGCTGTTGACTTGCCTGTCTTCCTGCAGTGCAAGGTGTACCTGGTGGAAGATGTGCTCATGACCTTCCTGTTGAGCATTCTGGAGCGAGGAGGGGCAGTGGAGGCCCATCCCCTTATTCAGCAGCTGCTGGATCTCATGTGGCTTCTCATGGAGGTGAGTTGCTAGAGTGCTGGGAGGTGCTGAGAATAGGAGCATCCACTGGAACATGCTGGTAGTGATCAACTTCTTTGCCTTCCTGGTGACAAGATCCCATTTTGTGGTAGATGCTCATCTTCCTGAGATTATTTTGCTGACCAAGTGAAGCCAAATGTGCTGGTGGCGCTGCCAACATTGTAGAAGAGACAGCTTTTATCCCACTGGTTGACTGTCAGTTGGACTCAACAAGGCAGTTCCTCCACCATCATGTTTACACAAGAGTAGCTTGTCTTTCCCTTCTGGACTGATTCTGCTAACGCTTAGTTGAGTAGGTTTGGGGGCTGTGGGGATAGGTGTTTGAGCCCAGCCATATAGGACCTGGGACTTTGGCTTGTCTGCTGGGTTGGTTTTACTTGCACAGGAGCTTATTCCCCTGTAGCTAAGTGATAGCAGCAGCCACTGCTCACACTCTCCTGTTGAGTAAGGTGAGCAAATGCTGTGGGTTCAGAGCACCTTTGTTTTCAGTACAGAAGTAAATGCTGCATCCTTCCAAAGCTGCACTCTGGGAACTATAGTTCCTGATGCCATCCTGTTGCTGTTCTTATTTTCTCAGGAATATGAAGTGCATGAGTGCCTCAAGCAGCTACTGATGTCACTGCTGCGAGCTTACAGGTTCTCTCCTATCATCCCAGACCTAGGATTACAAGTGAGTTGCACTTCTGAATCTCCAGGAATCTGTGACTAGCCAGCTTCTGTTACGTCCCTTTATCCAAAGGTCCCTAATGTTTTGGATTGTCTGCAGTTATTTGATCTAGTGATGGCAGTTCTGTCCCACTGTACCTCTTAGAGAGTTGCATACTCTTTTGTAGATGGAGTCAGTTTTGCTTCTCCTGTTTCCCTAGATTCACTACCTCCGGCTCACCATTGCAGTCTTGAAGCATGAGAAATCCAGGAAGTATCTCCTCAGCAATGTTCTGTATCCTTTGTGCCTCCTCTGTTCTCTGTCCTCCCTGCCCTCAATAGTGCAGCCAAGGAGACTGTGAGGATTGGCAGGTCTCAGGAGGCAGGAGCCGCCCCATCTTTGAGAGGTCATTTCTCATTTCTCGAGTCTCCTCTGTTTGCCTGACACCGTTCTCTGCCAAGTCCTGCTTTGAGGAGTGGGAAGCAGTGCCATGAAGGTCACATCATACCAACACACAGGACTTTATTTCTACCTGACCCACCTCTCTAATGTCCTTAGGCACTGGGGCAGACCACTGCTTTAAATCCTTCCAGAGCAGCCTAGCTGCCATGCCAGCATTTGGGCAGCTTTTGTGCTAAGTGCATGGGGCTTCTCCCAGGAGAAGAAGGCTCTGGATTTTGCAGAGCTTTGAGTGGTTTTGGAGAGAGGTCTCTCACTACGACTCTGGAAACATACCCCATCCCTTCTCTGCCATAGCTTCTTGTGCTTCCTTTAACTTTGCTGCAGCTTTGATGTGCTCCGTTCGGTTGTGTTCTTCTACATTAAGAGCCCACTGCGTGTGGAGGAGGCTGGTTTGCAGGAGCTCATTCCCACCACGTGGTGGCCAAACCGCTTCACCAAGGAGGTGAGTAAGGGCACATCTGCTAAGGAGACCAAAGGAACTTGGTAGTCTGTGCACCCTGTATTTCCAACTGGTTAATGCAGGCGAACCTGGCAGAGCTGTGTGGAAGTTGTGCCCCTCTGCTGTTAGGGTGTGTGGCTCAGGATGGGGGAGGTGACAATTTTCTGTGGCAACAGACTTGGAAGGGAACCTCATAGCGTCAAAGAAATTGCAGATGGGCTTGTGTCTCCTCAGAATACCTCCTGCCCTGGTTTGTTACAAGGCCAGGGAGGGCTGGTTAGGTGTGCTTCTGGGTCCACACACTCATGCCTTGTTTCAGTGAGTTTCTTCTCCCGCTTTGGCAGGATGCTGCCCTCCTGATCTCTGTCTGTTCCTCAACCAGGGCAAGGAGAGTAAGGAGGTGAAGGAGGAGAGTGCTGAGGAAAGACTGAGGCGGCGGGCGTATGAAAGAGGCTGCCAGCGGCTCAAGAAACGCATTGAAGGTCTGTGAGGAAGGAAATTGCCAAGATCCCATTCTTTGTGTGCAGTCAGAGGGACCAACCCGTGAGCTGTTTCCAAATCACCTTCCTGACCTGACGTGCAGCTGTATTCCTATCACAAAGGCTGCACTGCAGAGGCAGGGACCAGCCATGGCCACTGTCACCTGGTGGATGGGTACAAGTACTGGGTCCCCACCGCCCACACATGCAGCATCCTGCCAGGCGTTGTGAGCAAAGCAAAACTCCCCTCTAGGGGCATTGTTTGCCAGCTGGGGATGGATTTATTGCTGGGTGGAGAAGGAGAAAATTCTCCCAGTGATGGGAATAGCATTCTGCTGGACCTGGTTCTTTGTGCTGGGGTGGTGGTCTTTCCCCTGGCGACAGGGTACTGGCGGAGTTAACACGGGCAGTTGCTCTCCAGTTGTTACTGTCCGATAGCAGACTGCTGTGTCCCTGTTTTAGTGGTGGAAGGTCTCCAGGTTCAGATTCTGAAGCTGCTGCTGAACAACAAGGACAGAGGAGGGGTAAGCACTCTGTGGTCTTTTGCTACATTATCTCTGCATTCCAGGACTTGTAAGGTACAGAAGTGCAGCTGTGGAGACGTTCATTCCTCAGAAGTAGTTCTCTAATTGATCCAGAAGGCAGGCTGAACTGCAGAAACTGAGTTGTTGGACTCTGTTTAAAGGGGTCTCAGATGCTTTGCCAGTGTTGACTGATGACATGAGCTGCACCTGGGCCAGCCTTGGGTTTCTGTTGAACTAGGCAGACACAGAGAAAAGAAATGTCAGTTATGTGAGTGTGTGCCTCTACATAGCATGTGGAGAATGTTCAGCTGGATAAAGCTGTGCATCTTCTGGCCGCAATCAGTTCATCCCAATATCGGCCTCAGAAAACACAACACTGCAAAGCAGTGGCCCACAGGATACTCATGGGTGCACCAGCAATGGTGGTAACTGGGTCAGCTGCTTTCTCCTGGTATGTGCTCCCAAGCATATACAGCTCTGTTTCTCAGCAGCTTTGGACCCCATGGGGACTCAGGCGTCGCTGCAGGCCCGGACCTTGTTGCAGACTTCTTGGATACCTATTGATGTAGTATAGCACTGGCGATCTGCCTAATCAATGTGGGAAAAAATACAGTGTCCCTCTACCTTATGTGCCCAAAGCCCACATGTGTTCCTGGGCAAGCATGACAGTGATGGACAATTAATGCCTTTCCCCGTGAGTTTCTTTCCCTGTGAGTTCACCACCTGCTTTTCCTCCTGCCAGGGGGAAGCTTCCAGATACATCTTCCTGAACAAATTCCGCAAGTTTCTTCAGGAAAATGCTAGCAACAGAGGGGTAAGTCAGAGGGACAGCCATCCCGCAGGCCTCACCTAAAGAGCTCTCTGGTACCTTTGGGGTGGGAACTCTTGCCCTTTTGCCTGAGCTGCTTCCAGCAGGTGAACAGTTGATACCTAGATACAGCATCCTCTTCACCACCTGGGTGAGGACCACTCTTCTGGCCTTGGATGAGGCTGATGGCCTGCAGCTTTGAAAGGAGGGAATATGCTATTGCAGGAAACCCTTTCCTCACCTGCCTCTCTGTGTTAATGAACAGCCCATCTTCAGTGATGGAACACATGGTATCCATTCTCCTCTGTCAGACCAGCTTGTTATTGTAGGGCTAGGGATTTTACAGAGGTGAAAGCAGCTACATGCCGTCAGGGCTGGGCTCCATTGTGGCGCTGGAAACTGGAGGTGCTTTTTGCAAACAGGTGCATGTGCTTTGAGCAAAACTGAGAACGGGAAGTTTCTGCCTGGCCCATGTGGCCACTGAGACTAAGAAGTACCTTCACAACTGCCCTAATGGCTGAACTCTTATTGTTGCCCTAGAACTTGACTGTGTTGTGCCCACCAGAGTACATGGTGTGCTTCCTGCACCGGCTCATTGCTGCCCTGCGTTTCTTCTGGGATGGCCACAAGATGAAGGCACCTGCCGCACTGAGCAGTGAAGGTGAGGCCTGGAGGAGAAGCTAGCAGGACACTTCTGTGTTTGGGACAGGGTTTGCCTCCTGGCAGTGCTCTCCAGGATGCTGAAAACTTGGTGTTTCTCATAGGTGCTGGTGCCTTCTGCACCTCAAGCCCATAGTTCTTGGGAAATTCCTATGTGCAGATCTAATCCAATTAACACCCAGACCTATTCCAATAATTCCTTTGAGACTTGCAAAAGAATATCTGTATTGTGATTTGATAGTTAAAGTACAGGGAAACATATTTGCCAATTTTCACAATTCCTGTGAAATCCTGTGGGATTAAGGGGAAACCAAGTCGATGCCAGTTGTTTTTCCACTCTTAATGCCAGCTTTACCTATCCCTTTTCTTACTCTTGGCTTACTCTTTCTCTAGATTCATTAAATGCCTTACAGTACGCAATGGGATGAAGTGGACTGCAGCTCAGGTTAGAGTAGATAGGTGAAAGCTGAAGAGTTTTCAAAGGATCCAGTTTTCCCCAGTGACTGAGACTGGGAGGGAGGAAGGGCTGGAAGGCTCTCTGCCTCCTACTTTGGTGTGCATCTAGTGCTTGCCTTGTTATGGAAGTTACCTCCGTCTCAATCGCTTGTGTTCTTAGAACACAAAAGTCAATTGGTGTAGCACCATAGTGGGCCCTGGGCTCTGTCTTAGGGCTAACCTATTGGTGCTGGTATCTGTGTGGGGGTTCTGTGTATGGGACTGATGGGACAAACAGGTTTCCTTCCCTGCTTTAGAGGCGTATGTCCCTCCCCAACTCTTCTATAATGGGAAGGTGGATTATTTTGACCTTCAGCGACTCGGAGGTCTTCTGTCTCATCTCAAGAAGACTCTGAAAGGTAAGCGCTCTCACTTCCAGCAGCTCTACCACAGGTCCTGGCTGAAGTTCACCCAAGAGAAATCCCAGGGAGGGAGCTGTGGGTGATGAAATGTGATTAAATGTAAGGAGAGGAGACTTGAATTTTGATGAGATGCAAGTTATTCTAGAGAAGGCAGCATCCCTCTGGGGTGGAGTGTCCTTTAAGTTAACAGCTTACTCTTTATATCCCTGATTGGAGCACTAATTTGTCTGTCCAAGTGCTGACCATCAGCACGGCTCTGCTGGGTGTAAAAGATGCCCAGGTTTTACCTGCTGTGCCACTCCAGGCAAGCAGTAGCAGCAGCCCCATGTTCTTTCTGGTCAGCTTTAAACCCAGGACTATGGACAAGAAAGCATGTTCAGGCTTTGTACATCATAGCCATCTGAGCAGCCTTCCCCTGGGCTGTGAAGGGACCTGCAGTCCTAGTGATCTGGGAACATATCATGGGGCAGCAGTGAAGAATTGGAGGCTCAACAGGTGGTCTCGGGCCCTGGGATAACTTCCCTGTGTTTGACCATGGTCATTGTCTCCTGGTTCCTCAGTTATTCTGTTTGCTGCCAGTAGAAATAGGAGCAGAAACGAGCAGTACCTGTTGCTGTTTGTTAGCAAGGGAAGATGAGTTCCACATAAGGGGAAGGTGAGCTGGGGGAAGTGAGCCTGTTGTGACACAGCATCCAACCTTGCTGGCTGCTTCTCTACTGCTGAGAAGCAGGAAAGAGGATGAGCCTACGGCTGTGACAGGTAACTCGTGCATTCACAGCTGCTCTGGTGTGCTCTGTGCAGATGACCTGGCTGCAAAAGCCAATGTTTTAATTGACCCTGCGGAGCTGCAGGCAGTGACTATGGATGATCTTGATGAAGATGAGGAATCGGCAACATCAGCAGCACAGGTGAGCCACTGATGCTGGGGCAGCAAGCTTAGCCTCCAGCTAGAAGAGCTTTGTGTAGGGGAAACCAGTGTCTGGTCCAGGACTGTAACCAGCCCGTGGGCAGCCAGGTTAACAGCTAAACTTGGGGGAGATCACCAAGGTCCTGGGTGTACCAGGTCTGAGCAGCCAAATTTTCTCTGCACTGTAACTATTCCTTGATCTGAACATGGCCCTCTCATCTGTGACAGCTGTCAACACTTACTTCTAAAGGAGGGCATGGCAACTGTAGGCACAGCAGCTTCTTGCTGTGCAGATCTGCTGCTCGTGCCTGACATGTGCCCCTGGATGAAGGGACACTCATTGGCTAACTGAGCATCATCTCCCTTTCCAGTAGTCCTTGTGCATCTGTACCAAAATCCCTGCAGGAAAAAGAGAGGAATAGTGAGCAGCATAATAGCTAGAACTCTTTCTCCCTTAATTTCTTCTCAGTCTCAACGTCCCTCTGCCACCCTCGCCATTGGTGGGGCTCTTGCCAGACCTGGCTGGCTCAGCTCTCCCACCCTGGGCCGTGCCAACCGTTTCCTCAGCACAGCGGCCGTCAGCCTGATGAACCCACGGCGGCCTCTTGGTACCCTTGAGAAGGTCAAAGTACGCACTCTAAGTGTGGAGCAGCGTACAGAGGAGGACAGTGAGTACTTCTGCTGCATGCTAGCATGGCCCAGCCGGTCCCTGGGAGAACAGCCTCTTCAGCTCCCCCTGCTCTTGAGAGGAAAGCAACCTGTTTACTTCCAGCATTGCTCCTTCCCTCTCCCAGGGCACGAAGTGCTGCCCACGAAGTCCACAGTTAACCACTTTGCTGTCCTGCACATAACACTCTTGATGGTGTCACTCTGTATGCAAGGAGGTGCTACCTTGGCTCCTGTAAGCACAACATGACTTGGCAGGGAGGTAGTTCGGAGGCAGCATTGTTGTTGTTGGCCCCTTGGTGGGGCCAGGCAAGTCTGTGGAGCGTGGCTTGGGTCTGTCAGAGCAGGTCTGGCAGGTCAACCTGATGCACACAGTGAGATGGGACGGTGTGTTTGTCAGATGTACGGCAGGGTTCTGGTCATTGGCTTTAGAGAGGTGCACGCAGGAGGTGTGATGCCAAAATGCCTTGTTGAGAACTTCTCTCCTGTCTTGGGGGTGGATTGCAGTTGAAGGCAGCCATGGAAATGAGGGTCTCTTACTGGGGAGACCTCCAGAGGAGCCAGACCAGCCCATCACAGAGAACTCCCTCCTGGAAGTCCTGGATGGGATAGTGATGATGTACAACCTCAGTGTCCACCAGCAGCTTGGGAAGGTAAGTGGCACGTGCTTTGCAGGCATCCATTCTCCCAGTCTCTGTTGCTTCTATACTGACTCTCTGTTTTCTGCTTGCTTAGAGACTGTGTGTTCTTTCCTTCTCCCAGCTCCTGCAGGGAATCAGATTGCATGCTTTTGTGTCTAGGGAAATAAATGCCCTCATTTTTTGTTGGAATCTGCTTGCTTTTCAGATGGTTGGTGTGTCAGATGATGTGAATGAGTATGCTATGGCACTGAAAGACACAGAGGAAAAAATCAGCCGCTGCCCAAAGAGAGTAAGTGTCTCTGGCCGTCCAGCTTCTTTCTCTGGTAGCTCCTCAGTACCTGGCAAAAAGTTTGAAGTACAGTGCATGATTTCCAGCACTGGAGCAATTCATGTTTTGTTGGGGTAGTAACTCATGCCTGGAGCTGACAGCCACGTTTCATGCTATGCCAGCCCATTGTGCCACTGCCTCGAGGAACAGAGGCACTGAAGCAACTGCTTCAACTTCTCCCAGAGAGACTGTGGCAGTTTGCAAACCTCCAAGTGCTGCAGGCATCTCAGAGCCGGTCTCCTGGAGCTGGGACTAGGGGTACTCCACGGCTGATATTTAGGGTTTGGAAAGGTTTCCTGTCTGGAGGAGACCCTCCAACCCACAGCTGCTGCACTTTTGTCTGGGCTGCTGGGACTTTTCCTTAGATCTGGCATTCACAAGCACAGTGGAGGGTTCAGAAAAAAACAAGTAGGAAATACCCTGCCGTGGTGAACTTGGGGCACTTATGTCCTTTCCAGCTGCCGGAGACCAAATGTATCCGGTGATGCATTAAAAAAGTACCTCTGACAGCAGCTGATCCTAAAGCTGTCAGGACCAGTGTCTGCATCAGGCCTTGTGGGCTGCAACTGAGGCCAGTAAGTGCTTTTTATAGCACTGATTCCCACTCCCTCCTCAGAAGGGGAGCTGACCTCTTTCTCTTCTGCCTAGCTAGCCCCAGGGTGGTGTTTGCTTTTGTGTTGTTTGTCCAGCTTTGAAGAAGGATAACATAAGTGGAAGTGATATGTGCCCTCACATCTCTGCACTCTTTTCAGAGGAGAGACATCCATGAGGAGCTGCTGAAGAGCCAGAAGGTCTTCTCTGAGAAACTCAATCACCTAAGCCGACGCCTTGCCTGGATAAATGTCACCATCTATTCAAAGGTGGGTAGGAGTGTAATGTGAGTTGCCCAGAAGATACCGAGCAGGCATGCCTCTGTCTATGCTGCTCAGCTCACATGTCACAGTGATACTTTTGCTGGTTCTGGAGCACTGCTGATGATCTGTGGGGCTTGTTTGTGCCTTCATACGCAGGGACTCCTCCTGAGGCCTGGACTCCCTCCTGCCCCAGGGTTGGTCCCTAAGTGTACATTAGAACACAGCCCAGTGTGTTCTGAGCTTTGTGTGGTGCTGTAGGCTTTTCCTTGGGGAATCAAGTCTCTGTGGTGCAGACAGAAGCATGCAGGCCAAAGGGACGTCCAGTTCTTAGGGCAGGCTGAGAGGAGAAGCTATTGTGAAGCATTTCCCTGAGCTGCCCTGTGTGTCACCAAGAGTTCTCACTAAGGCTTCTCTTCCTGGAATCTGCAGCATCCAACCCTTAGGAGTTTCTTTTTCAGATGTTCTTCCCTTCCTCACTTGGTTCCCGAGTGCTTTTTATATTTAGTACCAGAGTGACTGTTTGCACAAGTCGTCCCTTCTTCCTTGCATTCACCATCCTCTGGTGTAACATCTCTAGTCTTGCTTTTCTCACAGGCGGTTTGTGCTCTTACACTGCAGATCTCCTCGTGTGTTCCCTTGCACATTACTTTGCCCCATCTATGTTTGTATGTTCTTTGTTCTGGAGAGAAGGGCACGTTTCTCTCAACATGCAGTGGCAGCACATATCCCAGGATGTAAACAGGGAGGGGAAGAGCAGCGGCTCCTATGAACATATCTGCCAGAGCTACAGTGGCTGAACTCTTTGCTTGTTCCCTCCATCGCTGGCAGAATAGGACTGCAGGGCACAGCGTGGCACTACAGAAGCTCTCCAGCCACATTGGCATAGCCCATGCTTCCCAGAAAACATACCTTTCTTCCTGATCCCTCTTGAAAGGCCGGGGGTTTTTCCCAGTGCATATCAGTTATCACTGTGGTAGCCCATGCAGAAACAGTGTTTGTGTCTCTAGGTGACCTGTTGTCATATTAAAGATGAGTACCCACCTCCCTTCAGGAATGCAGTTGTCACCTTTCTGGATGCATCCTCCTGTGCTTTTGCCTTGGCTGCAGGGACAGCAGCTCACTAGCTGGGCTGTGAAACATGAGCTGAGTGAGCTTGCTGTGCAGAGGAGCGTGGCTGCACAGGAGCCTGGCCATACTGCCTGCACCTGCAGAGCTCTGTCTTGCAGCCATCACGGCGCCTGCTGTTTGCCCATGGAAGTGTGTCCCCAGTGGGCTTCAGGATCCCCGTGACCTGCGTGCCATGGAAGGGCACATCTGTACGAGTGTTGCTGCTGGAGAGAAGGAGTGTGAATCTGCTCTCTGCCTAGAGGGGAAGTCCTGCTCTGTGCTGAGGTGTCAGAGCGTAGGAGAGGCTGCTGTGTGGGAATTCACCACGATTTTATTCTGAGCTGTGGGGTTTGATGTTAGATGAAAGGAAGAGCAAAATGTCCGTAGTTTTAAGGTAGATAATGCCATCTTCAGAACACCCCAGGCAAAGACCGTTTCAGCTTCTTTTGTTAAGACACTATTTATCTGTCACACTGTGGGTAATCACATCTCTCCATCCTCCTGGTGTAAGGCTTTCTTCTATCTTGGCAATACCTGAGATGATGTTTTTAGGTTATCGAGTCTTAATAAAATCAAACGCAGCTCTCTTTACCTTAATGTTGTCTGCACAATTGCTTATCGTAACCGTTGAAAACAGCACTTGAGCTGAGGTGTGTGTCAGCGTTGAAATAAAGATGTCTTTTATTCAATTCAGTTGATTTCCACCAGTTTGGTGTAATGTATGGAACAAACTCGTGTAGCTCTCCCACAGATGATAGTGGCATACTTGAGAAAAGCCACTAGGCAGATGAAATCACTTATCTGCACCTCTGGGGTTGGTTTTTTTAAATCTGAGGTGTAAGTCTCTTCCGTCTGTTTTTATGTGAACTGATAGTGTTCATCGTATGTCTTGGCATTACAGGATATAAAACAACATTGCCTCTTCTTACGCCTTTGTTGGTACTGATTTTAAGAGCTTAAGGTTATGTAGATGCCCTAAATTTCCTGGCTTTGATTTAGGGCCCCCAGAGCTTTGCTAGAGAAGCAAGAAGCCAGCGTTCCTCTGCATGGGAAACGTGGCTGAGTGGCTGGCACAGAAGCCAAAAGGCTGTGGCCGCCTATTGCAGGGGTCTGAGTAGGTGTGAGCTCTCCCAGTTTCTGTGTATTAATTCCTGCAAAGGCTGAGCTTTCTTTCTACCACGTTTATGCTGGGATTGCTTGTGCCTGCCTTCCTTCAGGCACTGCACTTGGAATAAAAACTAACACACGTTTTTTTGTGATCTGGCTCATGTGGTCACATATTCCCTAGAAAAGAATCCTGAAGGGACTCAAGGCTCAGTGGGACAAAGCCACTGCTGATCTGGTCTCATACTGGTGATAGTTGTGCTGTGAACTGACTGGGGATTGCTGTGTTCTTTTTGGCAGGAGAAGATGCAGGATATCTACTGGCTGCTGAGAGTGTGCATCCGCACCATTGAGCATGGTGACAGGACAGGCTCGCTTTTTGCTTTCATGCCGGAGTTCTACCTCAGCGTGGCTATGAACAGCTACAGCGCACTCAAGAACTACTTCAGCCCTGTCAATAGCATGGAGGAACTTCCAGGTAAGGGGATGGGAAGGCCTTGCTGATTCTGGCCTGGTAAAGTCTAAGTAAAACCCCATCCTTATGATGTAGCTGGACATCCCTTCTCTATCCTTTCCTGGCTGTGATGTCCTTCACTTTGTATTGTCTGTGTGATGTGGGGCAAGTGCTGAATGTTGTTCCTTGAGTAGGTGCCCATTGGTGAGCGGTAAGTCTTTACTGAACTTAGGCAGGGAGCCCGTGCCTTGCCCGGAGCTGTCACAGTATTAGCTGTACTGAAAATCATTGGCAGCTGTGGATTTTGTTTCCAAGGAGGCATCAGGAATGGGTTGAGATGCAGGAGGATGTCACTGCCCTGACAATGTATGCCACTGCCTGCTGAGTGGGGGGGATTCACACAGGAACTGGGGTTGTTCTCACATCCCATGGGATTTGGATATGGAGATAGCCACCCACTTCATGCTGAGCATCCGTGTTTAGGTGGATTCTGTCCATGCATGTTCTGTGCTTTTCCTGGCTACATCACCCCAGCAGTTCTTAGGCTTTCCAGAGCCTGCAAAGGCAAGAGCTGCTGTTCCAACCAACAGGGCATAGCTAAAAAGTGTCCGTTAATTGGAACCTGTGCAGGGAGCAGCAGAATTAAGCAGTAACAGATTTATTTCTTCAGGGCCTGCAAACTGGACATGGCTTCTCTGCATAGATCTAATGTGCTATTTGTGTTGCTCAGCCCCTTCTGCATTAGACTTCTCTTCCTTGTCATCTGACTCAGTTGCTTGGTTTTTTGGTTTTACCTTTCTCTGAGTAGCTGCTTCAGACTGCATGGTGAGGCAGGAAACCGTTGCAGATACATGTTTTCCCAGCTGCTTGTTTTGACAGTGGGACAGGCAACAAAGCTGCAAAGTTAGCTGCTGCAGGAATTCATCCCATTGCCTGTCCTATTGCTGGACCACGGTCCACTGGGTCGTTGTATGACCACTACTCCCTCCTTCTCTTTACAGGCTACGAAGAAACCCTGATGCGCCTCGCTGCCATCCTGGCCAAACACTTTGCTGACTCAAGGATTGTGGGCACAGGTAGAGCTGTTCTCCTCTTCTTTGGGGTGATACATTGCAGCCCTGGCTGGCTCCACTGCCAGTGGTTAGCTGTATTCTGTTGGGATCTATCTACTGACTTCATTGAGTGCTCTATACCTTCACAGGCAAAGAGAGGCTAGACACTGCCCTTACCCGGTGTGTCCTGCTTAATTCAGGGTTAGGTACATGACCTAGGACGTTCCTTTGAGAGCAAGGCTCATATCCCAACTACTTGCAGAGTCTGGGGTTTCTTAGCTGCCTAGGCACAGGCATGCTCTCCCTGTTGACTGAGGCAGCAAGCCTTTGCTTTACCCAAGCTGGAGCAGGAGTAGGCAAACAGATGCAGATACAGATGGACCATGTACAGGTATCCCCCAATTCACTATGAGCTTTTGCTAACATGAGGAACACACAGATTTGTACAAAATGCTGATTTCTGCATGCGTGTTTCTGTCTGTAGTTCTTGGAATTTGGGGCTTGGGCTTCTGGAGAAACCCAACATCGTGCTAAGTGGGCTGCTTACTCTCAAACCAATACTCCCTGCTCAGCTTGACTCCCGTTTTGATTCAGTCAAGTCTGTAGGGGAACTACTGCTTTTGGAGACAGAGGTTTAAGTGTTTTTCCTTCATCAACTCAGCGTGTCTTCTGTGAAGGTCCTTGAGTGTATGACCCTTCGTGATATCTGGGTAGATCCTGAAGGCAGAGTGATTCAGCTTGCCTAGTTCCAGCTGCCTGGAAACCAGTTTGGTTCACACAGACTTGGCTCTAACTGCTCTAAACTCTACTTGATTCAGTAGCTATTTCTGAAGCTGTGTTTATCCTGCATTCTCAGGAGGAGATGAGTTTTTTTCTCATCCCTGTCATCTAGATTTAGAAGTGACCCTGCTCCTCTTGCAGAAGCTGCTTTCCCCTCATCCTTTAGATGACACCGCCTTATTGCGAGGTTAAACTAAGGCTGTAGGCATGCTTTTCTGTTGCAGAACACGAGGCTGCTCGTCATACCGCTCATCTGCTGACAGCTATTGCATCCACAGCAGAGCCCCAGGATGCTTGTCTGCTCTTTTCATTCTGTGCAGGTTGGCTAGATAAGCTTGTGCTCTAGATTAAAGGGATTTGAAGTCACTGACTGGCTGCACAGAAGTAGATCAAGAAGTACTCTTCAAACTCTAGCAGGGAGTTAGTTGTCTAGGAATACCCTCAGCTGCTCCAACTAAAGGCAGAGGAGACAGTGAGCTTAAGAGGGAGACTCGGCACAGCACTTGCACAGTACCTTTGTCTTCCTCTGATGTGGACCAGTAACCTTCAGCAGAAGAGCACCAAACAGTTGGTTGTGGCTTCCTGGATACTTCTTCAGTTTTTCCTGAAGAGAGCACTGTTGGAACTTGAAGCTTTGGCTGTAACCTGAATACCTTTTGACGACAGCACTTTTCGATCTGGTGCTCTCTGTAGCTGTGTGTTTTCTAGCATCTGCTACTTTGAGAAAGTAGTATCCTTCAGGCTCTCCCAGCTCATGTCTGACCTTCCCTCTGCACAGAGGGTGCAGATGCTTCTGTGACTGAAAGCATGGGTCAGGCAGAAACCGCAGGATTATTCAGGTTGGAGGGGATCTCAGGAGGTCTCCAGAACATCCTTTTCAGGGTCAGTCGTGATGCTGGACTAGGCTGCTCAGGGCTTTGCTCAATCTGGTCTTGAAAGCCTCAAAGGATGAAGATGGCACAACACAGAGCCTCCCTGAGCAACTTGTTTCACTGCTTTACTGTCCTCATGGAGAGAACATGTTTCCTTATTTCCAGCGTGAATCTCTCTTACTTTATGTCCATTTGCCTCCCACTATATACCACTAGTGGTACGTAACCACGGTCATGAACTGCATCTTAGTGGTAACCTCTTATCTTCCTGATAACCTCTTTGCAAGCTACTGTTAGGCTCCCTAAAGTTTTCTTATCTCCATGATAAACAAACTCAGCTCCCTTAGCTCTTCCTTGCAGGGCACATTGGCCATACTAGCAGCCTTCTGCCAAACTCTCATCTGTTTATTCTGTTTTGATGGTCACAAAACTGGATGCACTGCCTGTGGTCTAATGAGAGCTAATTAAAGGGAGTTAATCACTTCCCTTGGTCTACTGGCTGCGTTCTTGTTAGTGCAGCAGAGGATGCTGTTGGCCTCCTTTTCTGCCAGGGCGTACTGCTGGCCCAAGCTCAGGTTACTGTCTGCCTCCAGCCCTGGGTTGCTCTCCGCAGTGCTGTTCCACACCCTGTCAGTCTCAGCCTGTACCGTTGCAAGGGATTCTTCCTTCCCAGGACCAGGAGTCAGCATTTGTTGTTTTTGAATTTCATAAGGTTCGTGGTGTCCCATTTCTCCAGCCCATCCAGGTCCCTCTAGCAGTCTGGCCGTTGAGCACATAGACTGAATCCCACTAATTTGGTACCATCTGCAAAGTTGGTTCTTCCTCAGAACGTGTTCAGAGAGGGTCTGTTGTTAATGAGGGCTGGTTCCTCCCAGCCTCTGGTGTTCAGGTGCTCTGTGGCACACTGTGTGTCCTTGGATGCCTGTCCTAGCTCCTTCTCTTTGTTCCACAGACATCCGGGACTCCCTGATGCAGGCGCTGGCCAGCTATGTCTGCTACCCCCACTCACTGCGTGCTGTAGAGAGGATCCCAGAAGAGCAGTAAGTGCTGCTCTGCCTGTTCCTGGGGCAGGGCTGGGCTGGTGGCAAGGCTTGGCGTGAGCAGGCAGGCTGCCAAGCACTGCAGGAGTAGAGAAGCTACAGGGGGGTGCTGAAGTTGATTTGGGGAGCCTCCTTTCTCTGTTATACCAGTATGTGTTGCTGTGTCCCAGCTCCATGAGTCCTGCCGTGAGTCCAGTTTAATCCCCTGTCCCCAGACCCTTTCCAGCTGACCCGTGTCTTCTGTCTGGCAGGCGGATCTCCATGATGAAGAACCTCCTGGCTCCCTATGAGCAGCGGCCCTGGGCGCAGACCAACTGGATCCTTGTCAGGCTGTGGCGGGTGAGCATCCCTGCCTTCTCACTATCTGGGGCTTGGGTGGGCACTGAGCGTTTTGCTTTCCAGTAGTGGCAAAACCTAACTGTTCTCCATCCTCTAAGATCTTTCCTCATCTCTTGGCAGGGCTGTGGCTTCGGGTACAGATACACGCGGCTCCCACACTTGCTGAAAACCAAGCCTGAGGATGCCAGCCTCCCCAGCCTGCAGAGTGAGTAGGGCGGGAGACTGGCATTCAGGATTACAAAGGGTGGAGAGGGAGGGCTGTCCTAACAGCAGGTACACTGTGAGAGGGAGTGGGTGCCCAAGGAGGCCGGGCACTGGACAAATTCAGAAGCAGGGAGTGTTTTAAACAGACTTCTCTCTTGGAGCATGGCAGAGCCTGTCTTGTCTTTGGCTTGGCAATTTGATTATCAGTGCTATTGCCAAATTGAGGAGTTCCTGAGGTCTGCTACGTCTGGGAAAGACATGGGAAGGAGGTAACCTTTGTGAGCTGAAGTACACATCTCCTGCTTCACCCGTGCAGACTCTTGGCTGGTCTGGATACAATCCTCGTTCCTCTCTTCTGTGGAAAAGGCTTTGTGCCAGACTGCTCCTGGAGAGCTGCTCAGGGATGGGGGACAGAGGATACTACAGCGTGATGTGGGTTGGGGGCATGTGGAGGTGCACTGAATATCCCTTTTGGTGGGGAGAGCTGCCTGTCACTGTTTTAATGGCACTCTTGTTCTTTTTCTTTCTCCTGCCCATGGGCACCCAGGAGATCTGTCTGTTGCTAGTTTCCAGAGTAAGTTTGTTGTGTGACCCTCTCCTGTCTGGTGCAGTAGCTTTAGAGAGTTCCCTCCTTCCCCAGTTCTGTGTAGAGAGAGTCTTCTTTTGTGGGACGGAGGGGTTCACGCAGTGATCCCTTTTCTAAATTACATCCCTGGGAGATGCCAGAGAGTCTGGTGCCCACATGGCACAACATGGCACAACAGATTCTGAGGCTGCATTACAGACCTGCTCTTGCTCCCGTTTGTATCAGTGTTACCTATTGGGTCATAGGTTTGCCACAGGTTGTACCAGCCTTGGGTTCCTGTCATCCTTGGAGGATGATGGGGAAGCCCTGCTACACATGGCTGGGACCCCTCACCCTCGTCCTGCACAAGCGAGCCCCCAGGTAGCTGCTGTCAGTCCCAGGGAGTGGTCACCAAGACCCCTCAGTCCTGCAGAGCTTTGGGGCAGGATCAGAGTTCCTCAGTTTTTGAGATCTCTCTACATCCATCCCTGAATGGCTCCGCACAGTCTGAGCATGGAGCGGGCTGGGCAGGCTGCTGGGGACTTGCTCCTGGGACTGCTATTTTAA
This sequence comes from Aquila spilogaster, assembly GCA_024606505.1. Classification (NCBI taxonomy): domain Eukaryota; kingdom Metazoa; phylum Chordata; class Aves; order Accipitriformes; family Accipitridae; genus Aquila; species Aquila spilogaster. Next base: position 27,794 of record JANHGO010000569.1, read on the forward strand.
GGTGCAGATGAATCAATAATGAATGCTGGTTTCATTGAAGAGGGACATGGGACTCAGAGGTGTCCTTGAGATACCACCCAGGAAAGGAGGAGGAGATGCCCCCCTGCCTTCCCACCTGTCCATCCTCACCTTGCTGCAATCTGAGCGTCAGCAGGGACGGCGGGCCGAACTGCTGAGCTGAAAGAAATCCCTGTTTGTTTGGGCTGGCTTCTGCAGGCAGCCTGAAGCCAAAATAATTGGCTTGTGTTAGTTTAACTGTCCAGGCCTTCCCAGTGGTAGTTCCTTGCTTTCAGGAATAAACCCTTGACTTTTTCTTGGTGGAAATGTACCTAACCTCACCGCCCGTCTTCTGCTGCTGCTGCCTTGCTCTGCTGAGTGTACATTACAACATTCTCTTCCTCAAAAGTGTTTATGTAAACTCACTTCTTTGTCCTTTTGAGTGATGTGGAAAGAAGTGCAGCCTCCGAGTGTTATTCAGGAGGGCTTTTTGTTCCCCCCTCGAGCCCCTGCGTGACCCCTTCCCATCTAACACCCCCCTGCTCACAGAGCCAGCAGCCTGTTTGCAGCCACCAGGCATGTGTGGGGCTCCCTGACGCCTCGCACTTCTCCTTGTTGATGTCTCATTTCCTGCATTACCAGTGATGGGGTTCACTGCGGCCCCAGCTTTACATTTGTCACCACTGCTCCATCCGCCAGACGGGCACATTTACATCTTGGATCCTTTTGGAAAGTCAGGGTAGTGCTGGGTGGAACTGCTCTGCTCTTCCATCCATCCCATTGCTCCCAGCTGGACTAATGCCTGTAGCCCCACGTGTACGTCATCCAGGTCACTGACCAAGAGGTCTCACGAATAGCCCTGTTATAAATCTTGCCGGGTCATTAGCAAACTATGAAGTACATAATTATCTTCCTGTACTGACAGTACGTGATCCTGCTTCTTCACAATTATCCACTAGGAACGCTTATTGAATGCTTCCACTTTGTCTGCTTTATTAATTTTTAACTCTATCTGTTAATGGGCTCTGTTGCTGTTTGACTTTCTCTTATTGCTGCCTTTCTAAATAATTCTGTTACAATTCTTTTCTGTAGTTAAAGAAACTGCATGTAGCCAGCTTAGTCATGGATGTTTCCTTCATGTCTTTTCCTTCTATTACCTCCTTTCTCCTTGTTTTCTTCCACTGGTGGCTATGTTTAACTTTGCCCATTTTGCCCTTTGCATCTTAGCTTTTGTCTGTGCTTCATTCTGGCCTCAGAGAACTTTCCAGCTGAGGGTTTTGCTGCAGTCCTGGGGCTTTCTGGCTGCCTGATAACCTTATAGGTTATCCATTATTTCCCCCCACTTCGAACTTTGTTTTTTTTGTGTCTGACTGCTTTGCTCGCCTTTCTGTGGGGAAGTTTCTGTTGTGGAAACATCGGATGTGTCTATAACCGCTTGGGGCCATGCTCTGTTGCCCACATTAAATGTACTGAGATCATAATTTCTGGCCTTGGAAAACCACCAATTTCAGTTCCAATGACTGATGTTCATCTGCCATAACGAAGGCTAAGCCAAGATTGAGTGGCTTTTGTATGAAGGAGTTACAAGACTTAGAAATCCTAATGACGTTCTGTTGCCAAGATCGAGAAGGTAACCGCATCAACAGGTAACCATAGACTCCTGGCACTCCTCTCCAACAGCAAACGTAAGGGCTGTGCTCATACCCAGGAGGGCAATGCTGAGTGGGGTGTGGGGAGGAAACGCCTCAATGCAGGTGAACATCTTTTTAAATGGAGGAGGACGCAGGGGTCTGACTGCGAGGTTAGGATTCTGGCTACAGCTGATGTTTGCTCTGTGGTGATCCCAGTCTGGGAGCTCATGCAGGAGAAGCAGCCTCTCTTGCTGTGGCCGAGGGCAGGTTCTTTGCCATAGCTTTCAGCTTGGTCACGGTGTATTTAAGACTCACACTCCTCCTGGGAACTATAAAGACCAAACGTGTGCACCTTTTCTGAGGTTTAGCGTAAAACCTTAGGAAAACTCCATAACTCTGGAGAGGTCTGACAAGCAGCACTACTTCTTAATGCTCTTATGGACTGGCACAGCCTTTGCCAGAAGCAAAGAAAGCATTTAAGAACCTGGAATTGGAGGCTTGGAGCAAATTCACACCACTTATTGGAAAAACACCGTGAGGAAATAGTCATTGGCTAGAAGTCAGGGTAAAGCAAGTTAGTACAAGCAGAAAATCATCCTTCAAAAAGCCAAAGCTGCCTTCAGCTGAGGTAGGCTTTGGCTGGGCAGCTCATTTTGGGAACCATCTTGGCTTGAAGTGTCAGTGGAGGAGGCAGAGCCACACAGTGCAGCTGCAGTGTTGGTGCCTGGAGCTGCTGCACTCGGGCTGATACTTGTGGTCTTTCTTCTGTGATAAGGCTTTTCCTCCCAGCCCTCACTCACAGACAAATCCCCTTGCTTGGTGTTGTCTTCTAAGGGAGTGCTACGTGCCGTCATCTGCCAGCAATGGAAGAAAGCAGAGTGGGCTCCAGTGCTGGCTGCTGGGCTTCTCTGCTTGCACCTTGCAGCCAGTGAGTTCTGAGGATCACAAACCGCAGTTCTGACAGAGGGTTATCCTTGAGCTGAAATCCAAACTTAATCTTTAAAAAACAACCAACAAAGGAAAGGCAGCTTGATGCGCGGCCAAAGGGACGAATTACACAACAGCAATTGCGAGGGAAGGAAAATAGAACAAAACAACACGTTATGCTTTTGTGCAAATCTGCCTCCTGTCTGTGGTTTGGATGCTGAGGGCACTACCGATTCCACCGCTCCGCAGAACATCTGGGGGAGCTGGTGAGGCTCGGGGACGGTGGCACAGGGGCAAGGTTTGTGACAGTCTGTGTATGAGAGGCTGCCTGGACTGGAGCTGTTCCTGCCTCGGGAGTGACTCGGGGCTGTGGTGGAGGTCTGAAATCAATGCTGGCTGCAGGGGGTGAATGGAGAGCAGCGTCTGAGGGGCAGCAGGGTGAAAATGGTTAAGTGAAGCGAGTGAGGGCCAAGCTCCAGTTAGAATTCTTCCTGCCATGCACAATTAAGCTGTAAAATGTTGCTCTAGGGCATGTTCAGTGCCAAAGATTTACATAGCTTCAGGGGGACCCTGGGCAAGGAAGCCACAGAGCATCACTGAGTACATAAAAGATCCATCTGGCTTGGGCAGCCCCTGAGCCGTGTGTGAGCACAGGACATCAAAGCCACTTGCCCTGATGAAATTCCCCCCAAAGATGTGCTTTTGGCCGGGACCAAAGCCTGCCTGGAGCGTAAGGGCTCCGAGGCACCAGCACATGTCCTCTGTCCCAGCAGAATCTCGGACTCATTGTGAGGATTTACAGAACCACTTCTCCCGCTCCCATCTGGACTGATAATCTCTACCTGTCGCCTGCCTTCCTTCTCTGGTTCTGCTGTTCTCAGTGAGCAGTGTGTAGTTGTGCCTGGCTGCTCAGTCTCTGAGATCGTGCTGGAGGATGCCACACATCTCCTTTGCCCCTGCTGCCCTTTGAGCAGGAGTTTCTACCTGCTCTTACTGGTGGCTTCTCATAAGGGAAAGTAGTTGTGCTTCTTCCCTGTATTTGGTAAAGATGTTCACGATTCTCTCTCCAAGCCCTGTTAGTCTGTAGTTCCACCTTGGCTGTCCTTCCCTTGTGCTGTTACTGCTTCTGTGAGCCTCGAGCTGCCAGTGAGAGGTACCCACCCCATGTGTGCCCCCTCCTCTACCCCTTTGCAGGGGCCAGCATCCCTTGTGGGACTGACCACGCTCCCCAGCTGCATGACTCTGGGGGCACAATGCCACACACGGCAGGGACATGTGTGGGCAGCCCTGCCTGCCCGAGCCCACCAGAGGCACAGCCTGGTGCTGGGCAGGAGGAGGGGGTTTTCTCGATGCCTCCCTCGCACACCCTGGCTCTGGGCAGCTGCCGCCACACTGCTATCAGGGGCACTTAGAGCTGAGCTGAGCCTCGGGAGCTGAGCACAAGGATGTGGAGCTAATGTGCAGCAGTAGGCGCAAGGAACTGGTCCCTACTTAATTCAGGTTGGTGTTGAAGAGATCTCTGTCCAGCACAGACCTTGTGCCCAGCCTCCCAGCACCTGCCTTCTCTGCTTACTGCATGGTATGGTAAGACACAATACTTAACAAGCCCAGAGCCAAGCTCCTACCTGATCTTGCCCCAAATCTGTGGCCACTCTGTGTCCATGCCACTGAGCTGTCCCTGTCTGCTTGCAGAGCCGTGTCCCTCCACCCTGCTGCAGAGGCACATGGCAGACCTGCTCCGCAGCGACCGTGACTTGGCCCCCAGCTTCCTCAACAGCGTCCTCAACCAGCTGAACTGGGCTTTCTCCGAGTTCATTGGCATGATTCAGGAGGTAAGCATCCCCCTGGGCAGCATGGCCCCCTGCCCGGTGTCCCACATCCAGCAGGGCTCAGGGCCTGAATCTCAGGGCTGGGGGTGCAGCCATTCCCTGGCACATATAGGAGCTGGGCTGGGGCTGGAGTTCGTGGCCCTTCTTTTGGGAAGAGGCCTTGTTAAGCTGTCTCTGTTTCTTGATAGATCCAGCAGGCTGCAGAGCGCCTGGAAAGGAACTTTGTGGACAGCCGCCAGCTGAAGGTGTGCGCCACGTGCTTCGACCTGTCGGTCAGCCTGCTCCGGGTGCTGGAGATGACCGTCACTCTGGCCCCTGAGATCTTCCTGGACTGGAATCGCCCATCATCGGAGCTGCTGCTTCGGAGGCTCGCCCAGGTATTGGCCTTGGGCAGATGATAGGGAAGGAGGTTCCTCGTAGACAGTGCAAGCCCTCAGCACCTGGTCTGGGGAGCGTCAGCAGAGAGCAGGGTGCTGCAGCATGCCGCTCACCCTGGTGACAATGCAAAGCTGTGCCCACAGAGTTCAGTGCTTCGTGCGTGCGGGTGGCAGAAAGAAGGATGCTGTGCTCAGAGACTGCACAGCTTATAGTGAGTGTGTTGAGCCTGAAGCGATCCCTGCTCATCCCACTGGGGTTTGGGTGAGAGCTAATGGTGGTTGATTAAGTGCACCTCATTCCTGCAGTGCAGAAATCTCCGTCTGTGGTGATGCTCTGTCACAAGGAGAAGCACATTGCTCTTTGTGCTTTTCCTGTGCCTCAGGGCTGCTAGGGCTGTTCCACTGCCATCCCCACCCCACTGACACTGCCTTGCCCAGCAGTAGCTGCCAGCTGGCTCTTCATGGGCCGTGGCTGTACCCTCTGCTTCCCAAGAGCTGCATGCACGGAAGCAGCTTGGCATCTGTACATGGAGTACAAATGTAAATGCAAGGTGCTGACTTCAGACACTGTCTGCTTCTCCCTGTGCAGCTCTTGAACCAGGTGCTGAACCGTGTGACAGCTGAAAGGAATTTGTTTGACAGAGTGGTCAACCTCCGTCTGCCAGGTGAGTCTGTGCATCAGCTCTCCATCCATCCCTCTGCCCTGTTGAGAACACGCTGGAAGCCCTTAGAGAGTGGGCACATTGTGGCCAAGGTCGTTGCAGAGGTGTGTGATGAGCAGCTGTATGGGTCTGGCTGTCCACAGCAGAGGTGGCAGCTGGGCTGTGCCTGTGGCAGGTATCTTGTTGGAGAGGTGCACTGATGTGACATGGGTTAGACTGCAGCTGTCTGAAGGGCTCAAAGGCCTGGACAGATTTCAGTGTAGTAGGAAACTTGGTTGCTGTGCTTTGGATTGAGTAAAGGGTGCACTGAATTGCTGAGGCAAGCTGTTTGCACCGGCATCAGCCGTATTCTTCCTGTTCTGCCTGTTAGCAGAGGCAGACTCCAGGTGCTGTGTTATGAGCATCCCATATTCACCATAAAACAGATGGATTTTCCTGCCTGCTTGGCAGAGGACAGATCACCTTCTCCTCCCAGGGCTTGGAAGAGGCAGAGATGCTCCACTGGGAGGGCAGCTCCCCAGCCTGGGGCTCGTTAGTGGGGAAAACTCCTGTTTTTGTGGGAACCCATGTCCCCTGCAGCCCCATGGAGAATTAAAGTCACAGCCCTGCATCCTGCCTCCAAGGCTGGGAGCAGGCTATAGCCCTATCCCCACCTGCTGTGCAGCAGCACTGATTCTGTCTTTCACTTTTGCTTCTGTAGGACTGGAGAGTGTGGACCATTACCCGATCCTCGTAGCTGTGACGGGAATACTGGTCCGGCTGCTGGTGGACACTGATGCTCAGGGGTGAGTGGCTTTTGATTTCTGAAGCACAGCGGTGCTGCACATGCCTTTGCTTTGCCCATGTCTGTTCGCTGGGAGATGTTGCAGGAGCAATAGGGGTGTGTGGGGACCGAGGTGAGGAGAGGCAGATGTGCTTGGAGCATTCATCACATCGATGGCCTCATGCTGGGGAGCAGGACAGCTCCACACATCTTTGCTGAAAAAGCCCTCAGTGGAGCCGTGGCTCGGGCTGCTGGTTTGTGTGTGCCAGTGCCTGCTTGCATCGAGCTCTGCAAGCAGGCTCGTGCTGATGCCCTCTGCAGCCTGCTCCTGCTCTCTCCCAGTGCCGCCCCGCTGCTGTGTCCTGTAGGATGCTGTAGGAAGGGGCTCTCTTGTCTGCCCTGTGCATCCGGCTTTGGAGAACATCAGTCCGTGGCAGTGCGCAGAGCAGAGCCCCGTCTGGCCGTGCGGCACAGCCGTGCAGTCTTTCGGCTTCTTTTCTCAAGGACTCAAAGATGTACACAGATACATCTAATTATATCCAGCTCCCGTGGCTGCTGCACCAGTCACACAGCCCCAAGGGTGACAGCGCCAAGTACTCAGCACAGAGTTGCTGGCAGTGGCCTTTCTGGACTGTGGGTGTGGGTGTGTTTTGCTCTGCCCCAGAATCCTGCTGCATAAAAAGGGCAAACATCATAAAATTGACGCCATAACTGGTTCCTTCCTCCTGGAGGGAAGGGGAAAGGTGTAAAGCGGTTCCCTGTGTGCCAGGCAGGATGAGAAGGCCTTTCCCACTTCCTGTCCCTCAAACATCTGTCCTAGGGCTAAAAGCTCTTTCTCTGCCCTCCCACCCAGCAAGCTCAGGAAACAGGAAGGTGGCAGCATGGTGGAGACCACACCCCTCCCTCCTTCAGGGAGGCAGAAACCTCCCAGCCTGCGTCTCCCCTACCTGCAAAGCCAGTTGTGCTTTGGGTTGGTGACAGCCAGGCAGCCACTGTCATAGCTGCCAAATGGCATTGTCCCCTGTGTGTGATCAGTGCCCGCAGCAGGTAGGACAGCAGGGTGACAAACCAGAGGTGCTGTACCCCACTGTGCAGCTGAGTAGTGGCGAGTCTGACGCTGTTCGTCAGGGGCTTTGCAGCCACCTCCTTGGGCACTGGAAAGCAGATGTAAAATAAGAAGCAGAGATGTGGTGCGGGAAAGCGTCGTGTCCTTACGGTGGGGCTGGCTGAGCAGGAGAGGCACAAGGTGAGACAGGAGAAAGCCTAGGGAAAATTTTCTGTAAAACAAAACACTTCTACGTGATTTTGCAAAGGCCAGCAATAATTCTGAGATTTGATACGCCGCTGGTCTATAAAAGGCAGGCAGGCATTGCAGGGAGGCTGCTCAGGTCAAACAAGACATAGAAGTACCGAGGCTGAGCATCACAGAGACCTCCTTGCTCCCAGAGCAGGGGGCAGGCAGCCTGGTGGTACTGATAGCGTAGCTGTGGGCAGATAACTCCAGGGAAGGACAGCCGAGCACTCACCCTCCTGCCACTCTGAGCTGGGGAATAGGGCTATGCCCTACTTATGGGGTGGTTCTGCTCAGCACAGCACCAGCAAATAGGGCTGCAGGACCGGGAGGTGCAGCGAGACCAACCATGGCCCATCGGGATCTCTGCCCACAGTCACCCTAAAGCAGGAGGATGGCACAGCTCAGCAGCAGCTGGCACAGAGCAGGCAGGGGGAGATGTCCTTTTCCAAGGACTTGAGCAAGAAAATGCTCTTTGGAGTGAAAAAGGAAAATTAAACCTTTCTCGGATCGGTTCTGTCCCGCAGGAGATGGCTGCTGAGGGTTGTATTGCTGCAGAGAGTCAGCAGCGAGGATCCCATCCCCAGGTTCTGTCCATCAGAGCTGTTTACATGGACTCGAAAGGAGACAGCCCTCCCTTCTTCCTTTCTTACTTGCTCTCAGTGGAGCGAGCAGATAACAGGATGGGCATTCCCCTTCTGCAGAAGCACTGCCTGAAGGGAGAAGTAGGAAGAAATTTATTCCGGGTCCCGTTTGACACCTCCCAGATGTCCAGAAGTCTTTAGCAGAGCAATTACACCACGTGAGTTTGCTCAGAGGAACCTCTCCGCAGGAGTTACCTGGAACTAAGTGTTAACCTGCTGGGTTCCCTGCGGGGAGCTCTGCCCCAGAGGGTGAGGTCAAAGGACAGGAGTATCTCTTGTGACCTCCTTGTTTGAATGGGGTTTCTCTGTCTGTGAGCTGACCCTGTGCCAGGTGCTGGGGGCTTTGCCCTGGGAGAGCAGGGCTCCGCACAGTGCCCTGGGTGCTTCAGCTGTGCTGCCCAGCACGGGAGGCTCAGCCAGGCATCAAGTCCTCCTATTACAGCCTCCTGGCACAAAAAGGGCCATTAAGCACAGGAATAGGGAACATTGCCCAGGCTGGGATGTGAGGAGACAATTGATACATGGTATGCCTTAGTCCGTGGGCTGTGCTTTGGAGAGAGGAGAAATGCACTCCTCGGGTCTGTGGGGATGGCTGTGCTGCTCACAGTGAGGCAGTGCTCAGCACCCACCCCACGCTGCGCTGAGCCCCAGGGGCTGGCTGGTCCCCAGCGCTGGCCACAGGGTGAGGAGGAAAGCTGTGCACCGGTACCCGAGCATCCTCTGAGAGCTGCTGGCCCGGACAAGAGCAGAGCCCAAGGTCTTCACGCTCAGCTCCTGGGGGGTGAGACTCGCAGATGGGCAGGGTGCAGGCTGGAGCCTGCCAGCTCACAGTGCAGTCTGTGGCAGAGGTCTTCCAGTCCCCACAACAGAGACACGGCGGTGGTGGGCAGCAGTGTCACTGATGGTACTCTCAGTGCCCAGCAGGGCTAATGGGATGCCTGTGTGCTCCGTGCTCTGCCAGGCCCTAATGACCGTGCCTTGTTTTTATGGGGAGGAGAGGAGAAGGTGGGAGCTGAGCCCGGAGCTGCTCTGAGTCGCTGGGACCATGCCAGGGACCCTGGCAGCCTTCAGCCGGTATCATCCCCCCGTTTGTCTGCTAAATAATTGAGCAGATTTTCTATTAAGCCTCCTTTGGAGTGAGCTAATGGAGCCGTGTTGGCCAGATCTTGTGTAATGATCCTGATGAGAGCGAGCGACAGGGGAAGGGGCATCGCCCAAAGGTTCTCCGCAGGTGTCTGTGTGCAAGGGGACACGCTTGGTGGCAGTGCGGCTCCGGTTCGGAGGGCTGGGACGTGTGCAGGGGTTCGGTGGGTTTGTCAGCAGCACAGCCCTAGTGGAGCCTTCCGGGACGCTTCAAGGGAGTGCCACCCAAAAGGGGGGGAGGACAGAGGGAAGCACTGTGGTCACCTGGTTACAGGCTGCTCCACTCGCTGCGCCCTGGGCAGGGGGTGCACAGGCTGGGGTCTGCCGTGCCTGTGGGGCTGGCACAGGCTGCTGGCACCGGGCTTTGCTGCCTGCATCTCTCTGGGAGTCCAGGAGCATGGTAAGGGAGGGACCCAGGTGCAGCCAGCCCCAGCCGTGGGAGGGTAGGAGGGAACCAAGTTGTGGAGTGCAGGGGACAGATGGTCCTTGGTCCCCGTACACCTGTGGTGCTGTGCTGCGTGCCAACCCGTGGCATGGCAGCCGGCCAGGCCAGAGTGGTACAGGTGGCTGCCAGGAGGGGACAATGGTGATGGAGACCATCCATTGCATTTCCAGCCCTGCCTGTCAGGGAGGCCATGCTGGTGGCTGTGCTTTCCCTGGCTGAGATTTGCCATTCAAACTGCCTAAGGCACTGCTTTGAGCATTCCAGCACCTCGCTGGAGCAGCACTGCGGGGCTGAGTCCTTTCCTGGCACCAGAATGGTGTGACACACCACAGTGGGGTTTTCCTTGGAAACAGGGAGCCCTTGTGACAGGCGCTGGAAGAACCATGTCCTGGCACCGTGGGATGGGGTCGGTCAGCTGCAGGGAGCAGCAGGCCCCTTGCTTTGGGGTGGATGACACCGTCCGTCCCCTCACTTTAGCACCTCTCTGGGATGCTTTTCCAGAATCTGAGGCGGAGCATCAGCGTGCTGCTGTGGTGCAGCAGCCAGATCCCTCGGCAGGGGATGGTTTTGCTCAACGCAAAAGCAGAGGGGTAGGATTCCCATTATAAAGGGCAAGCGCAGATCCCCCTCAGTGGGATCCCTGCATGGGAGCGGAGCCAGGGAACGGTACCACCACAACTCTGTCCCCAAGGGACAGGGCATCACTTTCCAACCCTCCCCACACCAAAGCTCCGCACCAGCCCCGGCAGCAGCCGGTGGAGCTGCTCAGCATCCCAGGCTCATCAGCAGCGCTGCGCTAACACGAGGGGACAGCAGGCGCGGGCAGTGAGGGCAGGGCCGGCGGTGGCTGTCAGTCCCCATCCCTCACCGAGCGGCCGCCACAGGGCTCATGGCACGGGGCTGCACAAGGTCGGTGTCAGGTGGTGAGCCCGAGCGCTTTGGGCAGGGCTGACTGTGCTGGAAATAAGCTGCTGTCTCTGTGCTGGAGGAGTGGAAGGACGGGAGAGAGCTGCGCTCTCTCATCGTGACTGTGCAGGGGTGGCAGTGTCCCTCTTCTTGGTCCCATGTCCAGCTGTGATCCCCCAGGAGAGACTTTGCAGTGTCAGGGCTGGCCTGCTCCGGAGCAAGCAGCTCTTCCACCCCTCTGAATGCTGCTGGTCCCTGGGTGTGCTGTGTGTCACTGGTGCTGCCCCCTCCCCACCTCACACATGTCACCTCCCGGGGACAAGAGACCAGAGGCTCCTCCAGCCCCAGCCCCCAGCACTGTGTGCCACACCAGCCCCGTGCAGATCATGGGGTCCCTGCAGCCCCCAGCCCGGCCGCCCCACAGGGCAAGGAGACACATAGCCCAGCGTGAGCTTAAAAAAATAGGCATTTTTTATTCAAATGTAACCGGAGAGTGATGGCGCGAGAGCGGAGAGCATTACTCACATTTATCGACAGCCCATTAGATTACTGCCTCAATAGCTGTGCTCGAGCAGCGCACGTCCATCTCAAGGAGAAGCAGCGAGCGCGGGCGATGCGGGAGACCTCAGCGTCCTTGGTGGCACGGGGAGCTGCGAGCAGCGCTGCGTCAGTCACCTCCTGGTGCCCGGCACCACTATGTACAGCTTCAGGGGTGTTCAGAGGCAAAAGCGTGCGGCGTTTGCTTGGCTGGGTGTGCTGAGCCCCCTCCTCCCCATGTGGTCCCCCAGTGGGTGTGTGAGGCCACAGGACCGTGCTCCCTCTGCTCCAAGTGGCTGGGGACAGCGGCACGGCCATCTCTGAGAGCCCCCGAGGACAGCACTGGGGGGATCGGGCTGGGAGCGCTGGGCTGCGTCTCGCACACCCATGGCCACAGCCCTGGCATCACTGCTGCCTGGATGGAACAGGGGTCGCAGGTGTGCTGAGTCCATCAGTGTTGCCCTTGTGCCGGTGGCTGAAGTGGTGCAGGTGGTGCTGAACCCACTCCCCGTAGTCAGGCTGAGCGCTGGGGCTCGGCGCTGCTCTGGGCAGGAGAACGGCTCAGCCCTGCTATGACACGATGGGGGTGTCCGAGAAGACGGAGCTGATGGACTCGGTGTCCGAGCGCAGCTGCAGCACCTTGGGGTGTCTGCCGTCGGGAAGGGCTTCGCCGGGTGCCGGGCGCTCCTTGCCATCCAGCGCCTCGCGGGCGGGCTCCAGGAAGGCCACGTGCTTGCTGGCCCTGCGGCCGGGCCCGTCGGCGGCGGGCGGCGTGGCGCTGAGTATGGAGGACTGCGCGCTGCACTCCTGCGGGGGGGTGGGGGGGGCCGTCCCGCGGCACGGCGGGCAG
>JANHGO010000570.1:0-39795 GCA_024606505.1 Aquila spilogaster
AGTCCCTTACTTTCCTTTACTGCGAGGCCTTTCTCTCCTTCTCTCCTTTACTATGGAGTTTTTCTCCCTTTCTTCAAGCGTAACACTGAAATCTAGTATAAAAACTGAGGTCTCTTCAGGACATTTTCAAACTCTTCCTCACATACACACAGTGCACTCAGATTTCTCCAAGACTTTCTGTGTTATTGTAGGTACTCAGACATACCCACTCAGCTGTTTTACCTGTCCACCTGCAGCTACTTTACCTCCACACCTATTTCATCGTTCTTGTTTGAGTGACTTCCTTAGTGACTTCCTTCCAGGAGAGTGATTTCTAAGCTGCTGCCATCAGAAATGCATTTTTTTAAAACACTGCACTACTGAAGGCTCAGTGCTGCACTGAATTTTTATCACTTGCACCATCTGAAGCCTTGTAGTCATATTTTTAATGCACTTTTCCTTCATTATCAGAGTGAGATTCAGTACTTGGTACAGGCAAATCTCTTTTATATCTGATACCTTCTCTTAAACAGTATAAGATCAGTCTTATTTCCTTTTTTTATTCCCGTAGGAAAACATACTCATATGGCAACCTTTAGTTGTGATTAAAAAGCCATAGAAATCAAGCACAGATGCAACATGCCTTTTCTAAAAGAGTCACAGCCAAATTTGCAAATAGGCCCCGCAAACTCAGTGATGGGCTGCAAAGTTTGCTTTGCATTAGTGATTAAATCAGCCCATTCTACTTTGCTGCTGTCATCCTGATCTGCCAGGATATGCTGATGTTGCGCTATTTGGCATTCCAAACTCTTTAACATGGTAATACATTATATTCTTCCTATCTCATTGTCACTGTGTACTATTTCAATAATGATTCAATGAAGGGAAATAATCAGTTTTTCAGTATGGTATTCTCATCTGTGATAGGTAAAGCATGCACAAAGACAACTAAAGAACACCAGGTCAAAAAATATTGTATAACCTGAATAATTAAATTCAACCGTTCTAGTATAGGAAGTCTCAGGCAAATACGTACTTCAGTCCAAATGTGGCAATCATGGTATTGTTTGGATGTTAGTACAGAATAAAAAAAGGAAACTAATTTCTCACAGTGAGGTACTATTTGAGCTTTAAAGTCTGATTTTCAGTGATAATGAAGAAATAATCTGCATTTGTGCTTCTAAGAAGTCTTCCAGGTTTACAATAGAGTCAATTTAAAAATGAAAGTATCTGGTTTAGGTGATAAAAAGTTGTTTATTTTCTTGAAAGAAAGTATTTTTAATGGCTTAAGTACCTGTGATATTTCCTGGTAGAAACATTCTTTATCTTCAGAAGATCAAAAAACAAACAAATTAAATGTATATGCCTGTTTACCAAAACATCAGAGGTTTTACAAGCATAGACGGAGAGATGTATTGCTCTGTGACATGACTCAGGCACATGTCTCGCTCCAATTAATAGGAAGGAGAGGAGGTTCTTTTATATATGTGTACCGGACTGCGAGATTAAGACACAACGGGTCAAATGTTAGCCCGACCAGTTTATTTCTAATTCTAATTGTCTAGGGAGATGGGGAAGGGAAAATGGGTGATAGAGAAGAGATAGGAAATAAAAGGAAGAAGTCTTTGTAGAAAGCAAGAGAGAGAGAGTCACCACCGGGATTCCAACATAGTAAACGTAGTAAATAGTTCAGACGTTGATCTCAGGTAGTGATGGGTCATCAGCGGTGGGTCGTCGGGTCGTTGGAGGTTTCCGTCGATGATGACCTCTTTTTCTTCTTCTTCTTTCTTCTTTCCTCTTTCTTCTTTCTTCTTTCTTCTTTCTTCTTTCTTCTTTCTTCTTTCTTCTTTCTTCTTGTTCTTAACGACAGTACAAACTTATAAATAAGTCCAAAGTAGTCGAGTCAGCTCTTTTTGGAGTGACAGCTCCTGGCTTTTGGATCTCAGCAGGAACTCCTTTGTTCCCATCTTCCAGGCTTTGCAGAATTGAGTCAGCAGGTAAGAGGGAGCAGGGAGACGCCAAATTGTATCTTGCCTTCACAGGACACAATGGTATCATCCCCCAGACTCCCATACCAAGCTGGAGTTATCTGACCACAGGCCAGATCTTCTGCCAGTAAACACTGCTGAGCGCTCCCTTTCGAAGGCAAACAGCTCCAAAGAAATGCTTTCAAATGTAAAACTGTCCACAAAGTGGTGCCAGCCACGTGATATCCACCACTCGCTTTCCAGGTAAGCCAGAGTCTTATCTCAAGGAATGCCACTCAAAGCAAATTTTGAGACATGAGAAAAAGAAAACAGTTATTGTCTTTCACAGGATGTCAGAGAACATTTACAGCTGCTGTTTAATTATTCTGACAGAATTTGGGCTCTCATCACAGGCACAGAACAGATGTAATGTTAGTTACAGATGCACTGTAATGTTAGTAAAGAGAGAGCATAAGCAGTGACAGAGTTTATAATCTTGCCTGTACTTCATATCTGCCACGTTCCAGATCCTGCCACACAGGCTGCAGATTGTAGCTACTTTCAAGTGAAATAGTGTTTTGAGCAGGGACTATACAGGTATAGGTTTCATCTTGGCTGGGATGTGAGAGTTAAACTTATAGGACAAGAACAGAAACAGTTGCCATAACAGAGCCTTCCTTCCATTTTCTTCCATTGAAAAATCTCTTTCACTGTGAAGTGCCTAGTAAAACAGGACACAGCCAAAACATATGTGAAGATATGTCTTTAGTAAAGAATAAATAGCTATAAAATAAATAAAGCAAGTGGTAAAAAGGTTTAGAGAAAAAAAAAATACCTTCGTCAAATGAACTAAAAAAAGAAAAGAAAATCATTCATAGCAGAAAGTCAAAACCTTACCTTAGTGTATTCCTAAGCAACTAACAAACAATCTCACCAGAAATTTTCACTAGTTTTTTTGTTCAAGTCACACAAGTCTGAGCTCCTGACCCATAGCTAAATTACTGACCAAGCAAAAAACACTGTCCAAGCGTGTCTGCAACACTCTAAAGTGAACTGTCCCATCACACTTTAGTAAAATACACTATTATAATAGGGCTCTTAGAGCTATGCATTAATTCAAATGCACTCAAATGTAGGTGGAGTAGAGTCATGTCCTCCCTGTGAAGCAGCATGATGCATTAATTATGCACAAGATATTAAGCACTAAAGAAAATAAAAGGTACTTGTGCAAGACTGAAAAGATTTCCAAAAGCAATACAGCATAAGTCTGTTCATTTCAGTTCCCCCTCCAAATTTCACAGGAATTAAATTCCTAAGGCAAGTGACCAGTTGCAACAGCAGAAAGACTGACTCCTTGTTCCAATGCCACATCAGTCAGTAAAAAGGAACAGATGCTTTGCTAATTAAAAAATAAATTTTCACTAGTGGTATGCTATTTGTAAATACCAGGAACATAAGATGAAACAGTGGAAAATGAATGAAAAAATCCCCACAATGTTTTAATAATCAATTGAAATAATACTGCATTACTCTTTTAATAGCAAGAGTAAATGACCACCAATGCTGCAGCAAACTGAGCACTGCAGAGCTAAAAAAAAGAAACAGAGAAGGAACAGGAGAAATATGGCATATATGATTAATATACCGTTGCTACTTAGAAATCAATTTTCTTGGGAAACTTTTAAAAGAAAGACTCTATGCTAGGAGCATCAATATTTGTTCTTCATAAAACAAGTCATCTAACTTTCTTTTCAGTTGGGGAAACAAAAGGTACTCATCTATGGAAAGAGGAAGAAAGGGAAAATACACTGTTTAGTAAAGTCTTAGATCAACTTATGAAACAATTCCCTCCTCAGCAGCAAACAGGATATGACACAAGCTTTTAACACTTCAACAGACCACAGATCACTTAGGGTAAGGCACAAACTACATTCAGTGATAACCCTTGCAGCACTAACAGCAAAAGTATCCTTTATGCCCACTGATCCTACATCTGCTTTCTCTGACAGCTACAATTGCTCATAAGCAAATTGTTTTCTATTAAGATCATCTTCCAAACATGCCACACTTTTCTCTCTCGGGGCTGCAGCCCAGCTAGAATCAGACCACAACTGAGGGAATGTGCACACATCCCTGAACTCTAAATATATGCTGCCTACAGCTCTCAGTCTCTCTATCTCTCTCTATCACCCAAATGGACAGATTACAGTTTACAAATAGAAATCAAGAATTTTTGCAAGCCATCAGCAATGCAATTATCCCTTCAGAAGAAAGAAAGAAAGACAGAAGAAATGGCTGTATTTTGTAAGAAGTTGCAGGGGATGATAAATATGCAACCAGATTTTTTAGAATAAAACAACACAAAATGGAAGGTCCTCATCTTAGAAAACTGACTTGATTTACTCAGCAATGAATTTAAAGTGGAACAGAAAGAGTTCAAACTGCAGACATACCAGCTACAATATAACCCAATAATGTATCACAGGTGTTTGATTTCATTTTTTTTTTTTTGCATCTCAAACACAGTATTTTTTGTTTTCAATTTCAGTAAAGACAGTGATGGATTATTACAATTGTAACTCTATATTACACATCCTGTGTGGTAGTATGTGATAAAGACTTCTTTTCTTCTTATGTGTATGTGCAACTCCTTGCCCAATTATTTGTGTCAAAATGACAGTACAGCAAGTTTCTACGGTATTATTTATGCTTCAAAATCCTCTGGTACAAGGGACTTTTATGCTCTTTCAAATCTTGTGGTTGGTTTATGGATATGGTAAAAATGCATGACTGAAAAATCCTTTCAGAGATTTATAATCTATTACTTGTCTGCTGAGGCACATCTCAGTGGCAGAAATAGGGCATCTGATGCCCTTCAGCTACTCTGAGATCACACAGAGCTCCTGCTTGAACATATCCATAAGCCTCAGACTTCCTGAAATTAAAGAGCAGGCAGAATTAATACGGAGTCTGCCTCTTCTGCCTTGTCTAACGCCGTAGTAGAGAATTTCTTTGACTTCATTTCTCCACGGACAACAAGCCAGTAGTATAAATCACTGTGCATTTGTTGATAATGATGTATATGCACTTACAGTCCCCACAATGAAAACTGAAAATACAGCTTTCAGAATTTGTGTTATGCCTTCCTCATGTGCATTTTGGGCTTTATGAAGATCTTCTCTACCAAAATGAACAAAAAGGACAAGATTACCTGAACCACAATTGAGACTTCACCATGGTTATACATTTCCTAAGAAAGTATGATTTTGTCAGATTTGATTAGGTTGGGAAGTAAATGAAAATTGCTTCCAAACTAAAAGTTCTTTCTTTGAACAATTACAGCAGTCTTATTACTTCACTTTAGGTTTCTCTATGTGTGTAATTAATTACAGTGTCAAAATACTTCAGACACAAACTATAATCTTACAAACATATGCACTGATATTAATTAATAATTTTAGTATCAGTGATTCTGTGATAGCATTAGGAAAAGTATTTATATTTAAATTCAGATATTCATGTAACTATAAGACTGAACTTCAATCAAATACTACTGGAGACATTCATCAGTAATCAAATTTCTTTAAGTTTTCTTAAATGCATGCCATAAAATCAAAGGCACATAATTAAGAGTAGCAAGCAAACAGCAGCTTTTATTTGTATATAGTAAACATTTCTGTCACAGATAATTTCAGACCTTAGTGAAAACAATTTGATCCATTAAAGACTACAAAGTAAGCATAATGGTTATGCAAAGAAGACTTCATTCCTTTCAAAAGAAGAAAATGTTTTAACAAATCAGTTAGGAAGGGGACTGTTTGATATAGGGAATCAACAATGTGATGCATCAGTACGAAATTATTCCTTAAAAATAAGTTTTCTTTTAATTTAGTTCCTTAATCTTTCATGAATAAATTCTACTTTTATCAAACATATATATGCTATTTGCAATTATTTAACAAATTAATTAAATAAAGATAGGACACTATTCTGTTTAGTTTACATACTCTGTATTATACAGTTTCTGCTTTTTTCAGTATTTCACATAAGTATATTTAAACAGAGACACAATGAAAAGCAGGTAGTGAAGAAGAATACATTTGACTGAAGCTTCATAAAAACACCTCACAAAAATATTTTAATCAAATTGAGGGCCCCCTGATGGCTGTGTTTTCTCTAGAAAAGCTCCCCTTTCAGGCTTTTTTCTCTGCCTAACCCAGTGGGGAACATGAGTTATCTTTACTTTAGAACTTGACTGTAAGTATGACTTTTCACCCAATATACCTCAGGGATCTCAGTGAAATTTGTACATTGCTGAACATTACTGTGAGGAGATGCTACAAATTATTGGTTCTTTTGTGACTCATGTAGAAATGAAACAAAACAAAAAACTAGAATTTTCATCTTATGGACCAGTGTTCATAGAAATAGTAGAGTATTTTGTCTTGTGTTATGTAAGGAGGCTAAAAGCTCAGTGGTAAGAAGTACTAGTGGGGAAGTCAACCGTCTTCAGATATAAATGAACTACATTGGAAAATAAATGCAAAAACAAAGGTAGGGTATGGACTAGCCATTTAGAAGACTGTAGGCAAGAGAACAAAAACTTTCACCCTTTCCTTTTCTTGTCCTCCATTTCCAAAGGGATGACTGCAATTTCATCAATATGAGATCTGCATACCTACAAATTAGATCCTCTATGCCAGCTATGGAAGTCCCCATCACTGGCAGAGGTATCTCACTGGAATATAAACAACTGCTGTTGATATGCAAAAGTCAAAAAATAAAAAAATTCCAAAAGCAGGCTATTAGCACTTTTTGCTCATCAGTTAAACAACAAAAGCAAAATCCGAATAATTCTTTGTTTCCAAAGAAAGTGTCTGAATATGCATAAGGAGGTTTTTTTATGCAAGAGGAATGCCTTTTTGTTTTAATCTTTTTTTTTTTTTTCCTCCAGAGAATTATTGCACAGATTGTTTTGTCTAATTCATGCTTGCTGGCTGAGGTTGACATATTCCTTTCTGCTGTCATCTTTCAGCTGTATGTTTATTGAATGTAGTTGAATGTAGAGGTCAATGGTTAGAGGGATAAATAAACTTGAGCTGTTTCTATCGCTGTCAGGTATCACAGTAGAGGGTGTTTCTAGCTTCCTGTAATTATCCAAGAAATTTCTTCCCCAGTAGAAAAACAAAAGAAAAAAAAAAAGAAATCTAAAGAAGAATAATACAAACTAGAAACAAAACAATCTAAGGGGATTACATATTAAAAAAAGTGAATATTTTACATTTTGAACTCCTTTAATTTTTTCAGGCTCGTGACTTTTGGGGGGAGAAAAAAAGGTATTGGGAAAATGTGGAAATTTTTTTTGTTATTTTCAATCATGAATTTAGACATGCTGAGCCACCTTTGTTCCATATGTCTGTGACTGCAAGGAGAATACATGCTCATGTGTGCTACAAATTTCAGAAGGAAGACACAGGGAATTTTTATACTAACAGATGCTGAAGGAGCTCATTCTACTCATATTAGTCTCAAAATTGGAAACGCACAAGTTGGAAATAGCAATGCTGTCTTCAGGCATCTGACCTGAAATCCAGAGAGTCTAGTTACAAATGTTTGGCATTGTTCCCAAGATACTAATCTTCAGCAAGAATCAAAACTTCTTAGGCTTGTTATCAAGTAAATTTGACTACATTCTATCTCACCCTAATCAGAAAAGTCCATACAGTGTTGCTACGTGTGAGTTTCTAAGCTTGGATCTCCACTAGGTTGAACACTTCTTCACTGAACAGTCCATCTTGACTTATTTTTCTTGGACACATGCATGGCCTATTTTCTCCTTACACCTGCAAGTACAGATTACTATTTCCACTGGCATTATTTCCAGCCTTTTAAAGAAAGGGAGCCCTTGGTAGTGCCACCTCTCACGGCTGCAAATCTAGGCTGCTGAGTGATCCATGCCTCCGCACGCGGGGGATGAACAGGACTCACACAGTGTGTAACACCGAAAGTCCAAATTTTATGCTATACAACAAGCCTTATATACCAGTACAATGCGATCGCCCCAGATCAACCCACCTATCACTCCACATTCCCATGACCCATATTTACTAATCATATCCCTCCATGTGTTAGCAACCGGTGTGCACACAGGCATTACCATGTGACCCATGTGACCCACCCAAGTATCCACCCTCGGTGCACGTAAGCACTTAACCTCCCACCCATCACCCTGCAGGTAGCATATTCTCCTTGGAAGCTCCTTTGCTCTGATACACAATTCCACTTCCACAGCAGAATGAGCTGCAACTTTAGACCCTTTCTTTGATCTGATTCACACTAGTAAAAGAGATAAGAGCACTTATACTGAATGTACTCTCAATCTCGAAGTAAAATGAAGTATAAATCAAAGAATGAGCATTGTGCAGGTTATTGGTTATTCTGTTATTTTGGCTTCTTCAGCATGAGACTCCACAGGCATTATTTTCAGGAAACGGATGTTAAAGGTATATGGTCTACATTTACTTGAAAATCTCTAATACAATTATTTAAAATAAAAATAAGCACTAAGCAATAATATATTGGACTCCAGTGAATGGTACTTTACTGTTCACTACCTCTTCTAGAGGGGATTTTGATAGGATTCTGGCTCATGAGTCTGATTCTGGAAGAAATAACATCCAGATACTGAGCTTACAAATCTGTGGTTAAAAAAGTTAAAAACACAAAACAAAACAAAGCAAAACAAAACAAAACAAAAAAAAAACAACAAAGCAAAGCAAAACTAACAAGCAAGCAAACAAAAATCTTTGGTTTAGAGACTGATGAATAAAATCCATGATAAATGTGGAGTCCTGAATCAGGGACTCCTCTGTTTTCCTTACTCATTTGGTAAGTATTTCTTTTTATTTGAACAATCACACACAGTTGGTATGAGATGAACAAAGAGACAACAGTGATTGAATCCTTGTTCTGGGGACCTACAATCAAACAGGAATATAGCTGAACGTAAACTCAGATGTAGCTGTTCTGCAGTTTTTCATGCAAGAGTGACTAACAAATATCAGCATTCTCTCTTAAAAGCCAGGGCAGAATGAATGCAACAGAAGAAAAAGCCACTGTATATATGGTTTCCATAAATGGTTCTAATTACTTATACGTGAGGAAAAATCAGCATCATTACTACTACTTAG
Organism: Aquila spilogaster; assembly: GCA_024606505.1. Classification (NCBI taxonomy): domain Eukaryota; kingdom Metazoa; phylum Chordata; class Aves; order Accipitriformes; family Accipitridae; genus Aquila; species Aquila spilogaster. Next base: position 9,137 of record JANHGO010000570.1, read on the forward strand.
TAACACACTGCTGTATCAAGTTCCCAAATTCGCTGTACTCACAAAACATAGCATTTTATATGATTGTCATCAAACTCAGCATGACAGAAAACTAACACAAGGTGAAATAATGGAGCTCACTTAAAATACTGATGTGAAAGTTGTTTCACCAGAGATGGAATTAACTCTGTCATCAGGTATTCAATTCTCCATCCTAGAGAACCAAGAGAACTGGTATACAGATTGAGAGGTCTTGTAGCTAAGATCATTATGATACATTATTGAAATACTACATGCTGACACTGTAATTAAAAAGGAGTGGGATAAAAATTTCATACAACAAAAAGAGTTGAACTGGCCATAAGCAAAATTAGTTTGGAAATTATTCTGTTAAAATAATGGTGTTTTGAGACAATGTTCCAAAATAAGTATTAAATGAAGGCATCTAAGAAGTTTAAGATAGGCTAAATTTGGGAAAGGATTATACATTCTACATCACTGTCCTAGAAAAGAACTAGACATGACAATGATTATGGCTCTTCAGTCTTCTTGATTCTTCTGCAGAATCATCCAGCAATAAATGAGACTGAAAAAGAGGAACAGTTTCAACAAACAAGCCATAACACAGTAAAACACTGTGGAAAATACACTGTAATAAACATTATTGAATTTCATAATTTTCCATAAATATTGAGTGCCAAAAGAATTTCAGTAAAAAATGATTCATTGGTGTTGTGAGAATAGCAGAAAGAGTTCTGTGAGTATTCTGTGAGAAGAACAATTTGAGATGCATTATGTAAGAGAAACATCCAAGTAATCTTTAGGTTCGATAGTACTAGCAGAGTTCCAGAGATCAAATATTTTGATAAAACTGTGTAACCAGGGATTGATCAAGGGAATACTTTCCATGATAAAATCTGACTATTGCGAAGACTAATTATTATATCTTACAAAAAAGAATGATCAAGTGTTGGCCAGCTGTGAATGAAGAAGATAAAGATTTATCAGCTTCTGACAAGGGACATCATTCTTCCTTTTCTGGACATTAATTTAGGAAAAATTATGCTATATACTTGCAAGGAGATAAGAACTCTCATGCAGCTTGTTCATTATAAGGCTACCTGATATATACGATTATGGCGTAATTTGGAGTTTCAGGTGCATAAGCAAATGACATAATAAGAACAAGTATAGTTTTCTCCTAACAGAGAGCATAGTGTTCTAGAGTAAAAGAACATAACAGTCCTGCCCTTTTGCTCTGCACTGGTTGAGATATCACCTGGAGTACTGTGTTCAAATGTGGAGTCCTCAGTACTGGAGAGATATGGACCTGTTGGAGTGCGTCCAGAGGAGGGCCACAAAAATGACCCTATGAGAACAGGCTGAGAGAGCTGGGGCCATGCAGCCTGGAGAAGGGAAGACTGTTGGGAGACCTGAGAGTGGCTTTTCACTATCTAGAGGGTCTGTAAGAAGGGAGAGGAGAGACAGGTCTGTGGTGATAGGGCAAGGGAAATGATCTCAAACCAAAAGAGGTGAGACTTAGACTTAGACTTTTTTACAATAAGGGTGGTGAGATACTAGAACAGGATGCCCAGAGAGGTGGTGGATGCCTTGTTGCAATGGAGTTGCCTGATCACAGCCTGAACCAGTAAATGAGCACCTGAGTGACGAGGGCAGGAGAGCCCACATCCACCTGTCCTCTCCCTCTCTCCCCCTCGGTGGTGCTTCCGGCCGTGCTTCCGGGAGCACCTATGCACTCAGAGCCTGCGCGGGTTGCCCCCCCTCACCCCCTCTCCTTCTTCCAGTGTGCCAGAGTTCGAATGAGAGGCGGTTGCATTCCTGAGTCCAAACAGTCGCCGGGAGGGGTGAGTTAATTCCCCTTTCTTTGGTATCTTGTTCTATAGCGCCTCTATCTCAAATAAAGGCTCTGTCGTCGCCTGTGTTTGCTTTACACTTGTTCTTGCAAACATTAAATGTCTGGCTGGATGGGACTCCGAGCTCCCTGATGGTGCTGTAGATATCTCTGTTCATTGCAGGGGAGTTGGATCAGGTGACCTTTAAGCGTCCCTTCCAACTCAAACAATCCTACCATATTTTGACATGAGAAAAGGAGAGCATCTTCTCCATCATGCCACAAATAAAGCATCATCTCTAACATCCAAGAGTTTGTAGTTAATCAGTGAATGATTACCTTTCTAGGGAATAAACTAAATTATAAAAGGCTTGTCAGGCAGAATGATGTGTACCCAAAGTGCTTAAATTCTAACGTTTTTTTCTTAGAAATAAACAAACAATGAAGCAAATGAAACAAAACAAACTACAATATTTGACCCAGTCTAAAATGTAAATCTTTTTAATCCTGTTCTTTCTCAGTATTCAGTAGTAATAAAAATAACACTAAATACATATTTAATCCCACAATTTCTCTATACTGTAAAGAATCAAGACTCAGGCAAAACAGTTCCTATAAAATTAGATCCCAGAGACTCAGCTCATAGCAAAATTATGTGGCCAACTGGGAGTTTTTCCACACATGGAAAAGGGAGATTAAACTGCATTTCTTGAAAAGAAGCATGAATGGCATATCTGGTAATCATGAAAGGTCACAGGATAGACAACAGATTACAAAGGACATGGAGCTGAAATATACATGAGTTTAAAGTAATCTTGGTGTTTTAATAAGAGCTGCTATCCAGTGTTAGGACAAAAAGCCAAACAGCTGTGAGTGGCCAGTGAGGCATATCCAAGGAAGAGCAATGTCAATGACAACGTCTTTGATGTGTAGTCATGGTTACTGATAGCTGAGCAGCTGATGAAAATCTGGGGTAAAAAAAAAGTGGGTATGAGAATGCCCTCCTAAGGTTAGAATAGACAAGTAAAATTCTTCCTAACACTTTTTCCTATCCTTCAGAATTAAAAATTTGACAAAAATACAACTCACAGGTGAGAAAACTCTGGAGTTATCTGATATGTTATATTGTGTTTACAATATATTTCACTACAGTCGTAATGAGGACTCCACAGAAAGATGGATATTACTAACTCCCCATGGTGGGGAACATGCGTTAGTGTTAATTAGTCACTATTTCTGCAGGTGGGAACAGCTGAACACAAGTCCTTTCAGATGACCAACTGCTTAAATTTATATAGGCACATTAAATGGTTGGGATCACATCTTTGTATTTAAAGATACACATGATCATTTTCCAATTAAAGGATTGTCATTTCTGGTTTTATATTTCTTTATTTTGTTTTGTAGCATTCAACTGAATATTGCATATCAGAGCTAGGATATAAATAGAACATGTCAGTCTTTCACAAGTAGGCACCCTCAGCAACTGGGCAAGGTATTCTGAATTACATTTCCTCAGATCTACAACAATGCTAGACAAAAATAATAAAAAAAAAATGAAAATAATGCAGTTAGCTCTCAAGAAGACAAATGCAAGAATTCATCTTAGTACATTCTAATACAGGAAACCAACTCCTCATGATGCAGTCAAGAGGATGGCTATGATGTAGAATAACTTATTTTTTAAAAATAAACAAATCTCCTTTCAGTTTCACAGTCATCTTCTGTGGATTACAAAGGATGTAATTTCCATCAACTGGAGGTATAAAATGACATTAACTTGTTGCCTCCCTTGTTCAGCAAATACACAGTTCTGAGGTTTTAACTATATAATGTGTTGCTGTCATGTCATTAGTTTATTCAGCACAAATGTGCACAATACATGTCAGATGAAGAGACCACATACGTACCTCAACAATTTTCAAAAAGTTCAAGAGTTCAAAGAGTTCAAGAAAATATTTGCTAACAGAAAGATTCTTAACTCATTGAAAGAGTGCAACTAAAGTTAACACTTTTTATATTATATTAGATATAGTACAAAATGATGACTGACACGATGGTGAATATGACCTATAGTAATAATTATATGCAATAACTACATATTCAAGATACCAATTTATGTAGGTTAGGTTTCTCTTTCTCCTTTGTTTTTTGGAGTAATTAATATCTTCTTTATACACACATTACAATTGGTTTCAAAGTCAGTATTAGAACATAAATCAGATTGTAGGTCTTATAATATCAGTAATATCATATTGATAATATACCTAATATCTGTTTAAGAAACATCTCTTTACTAATTGCTATTGTGCCAGCAGAAGCAAGACCTATCCTGACTATTGACTATCCCTGTAAATGAAAAGGTAGTGTGAAAACACACTGATTTCCACCCCTACTTCTATTATCTTTTCTAGGTCTAGGTTTCTAATAAGGCCAAAGATTCTATCTATAACTAGCAAGATCTACTCTTTTCTTTTTTAATAGATCTGGATTTTTGTAACTCCTGGATTTCTTCTGATGTTTTCCTTTGCTGATATTTTCTTAGCTTTTGCAATGATATTGAAGGAAAGCAACTGCAAACGTACACCGTTCACATATACATAAGCACTGTTTATATACACAAAAGAGGACACTGATGTGATCTGACATGAACAACAAAAAGAAACCACGTTTTCATTTCTTCACTTGATAATCTCAGAGTGAATCCCTGAGTTTTCTCCCTTTGCTGTGTGAAATACATTGCCCTCCATGAGATTTAAGTCACTCTGACAAGGGGATTTAATTATACTGTAGTTGTGTTGTTCCACATTTTTCATGTGTTCAGAATAAATTCTTTCATTCTCTTTATCTCCTCTTTAACTTTCCTATGTCATGTCAGTGGTGAGCCTGCATTTGGTGCTGGCCAATTTTTCCCTGCAGTCATCCCGAGATCTTGCCTCTCTCATCTGCTCCCTCAAAATAATATTTTTTTTAATAAGCAAATGAATTAATAGTTCCAATGATAGAGAGAGGAAGGTGAAAACATAATAGAAATGAGTATTTGTATTGCCTAAGCTGTCAGTACCATGAGTTTGAAGGTTAGGTGCCCAATTCAATCATTGGAAAGATAAAAGCTCCTGCCTACAGGAGCAAAGAGTAGAAGAATCAGACCGTTCTTGAAAAGAGTCAGACTAGACTGAGATTCTGTTCAATTGAAATACATTGATTTCTCAATCCAAAATGTCTTTTCATTTTGAAAATACTCTTCCTTTTCCATTTTTGTTTTCCAAACTGTGAATAAAAATGTTAGGTGGAAACCTTTAGTCCTAGCTATTTACCAAATGCAGTGACATTCAGAACAGCTTTCTAGAAAAATATCTGTTATTTGGCAGTTCTATTGAGAGGATGAGGTCCACAACAAGGCCAAAGTTTACTGGTTGCATAGCAATAGTTTTAAAGTTTCCCATAAGGATTATGCTTAGAACTTTAAAATGCATTTCATGATAAATTAACATGGTGATGAACACATATCTTAGCCATTAGACTATTGTACTTCTTACATAGACATAACTACTGAGAAAGTAAACTGTGAGATAGTAAAACATCAAATAATACAGAGAAAATGTAAACTGTACTTCCCTAGTATAGAGCCCTACTCATGGGACATTTAAAATCAAAGAATCATTGCATAACAACACAAAAAGAAAATTATTAGATATGTGAATATCTGATGCTGAAAAGAAAACAGATTGATGAGAATAATATTGAGATTTAAATATCACCTAATCATACTCAGTAATTTTTAGTCTGTAGTTTATCTGTTTGAGCAAATACACATGGTATTAAAAAATAAGTTGCGCTATTTCATTCACAGGAACATGCAGTTGGGAATCAAAACATATGAAGGTATAAGCTTTACTGCAGATTTCTTTAAATATTAAGTAATACAAAATTAAAGTAATAAAAGTCCAGACAAAAGAGTATTGTGTTCCACTAAGTCTACACTTGAATTTTATGTGTGAAAACAGCTTTCTCTCAGATCTTTCTGAAAAGTTTTTCATTTGTCAGTATTTTCCTTCAAAAGACCTTTCTACTTTTTCACTGACAGTCAGATGTCAAATACACACACTTGGGATCCAGAGAACTGTAGATCTTCCTTATTGTCTTGGTCACATCAAAAATATCTCAAACCACTTCTCACCATTCTGTAATAAATAACTAACAGAACTTACCTGCCTTTTGAACAGGCTTCCTGAGTAGGAAACACTAAGATACAACACTGATGAGTGGCATCAACAGAAACACGGGTAAAATTCCATTTTTATATTGTCCTAACGAATGCACAGGTTTCAAAAGCAATCATTTAATTCTAACTAACAAAATCCCTTGGTGCCTGTACGGAGTTCTTTTAAACTCCCTAAGCTGAGAAATCAAGTGCTGCACACTGACTGTGTCAACACCACATTTTTTTTAGAGATCACATCCCCTTTTAAACAAGCAGCCTCAGAGGCTGAAGGGCATAGAGTTCAATGTGGGTGGGCGACACATCTTCCCACATTCCAGGATATGCTGTTAAAAATACCTGAAAAAGCTAGCAGTGTGGTAGCAAGATAGATCTGCACAAACTTCAGTCACAGCTGAGCTCCATGAGTACAGCCACAGATATGGTTGTGACTACTGCTCCTCAGGGCATCACAAAATCATAGAATCATAGAATGGCTTGGGTTGGAAGGGACCCCAAGGATCATCAAATTACAATCCCCCCACCACAGACAGGGTTGCCAGCTGCTAGATAAGTACTAGATCAGGTTGCCTAGGACCCCATCCAACCTGGCCTTAAACACCTCCAGGGACAGGGCATCCACAGCCTCTCCAGGCAACCTTTTCCAGCACCTCACCACTCTCCCAGTAAAAAACTTGCCCCTGACATCCAATCAAAATCTTCTTCCCTTTAATTTAAAACCATTTCCCCTTGCATTATCACTATCTACTCACATAAAAAGTTGATTTCTGTCACGTTTATAAACTCCCTTTAAATACTGGAAGGCCACAATGAGGTCTCCCTGCAGCCTTCTCTTTTCCAGAATGAACAAGCCCAGTTTCTTCAGCCCATCTTCACAGCAGAAAAGTCCTTGGATCATTTTCATGGCCCTCCTGTGGACCCTATCCAAAAGCTCCACAACTTTCCTCTGTTGGGGGTCCCAGACTTGGACGCAGTACTCCAGCTGGGGCCTCACGAGGGCAGAATAGAGGGTGACAGTCACCTTCTTTGCCCAGCTGCCACTCCTCTTCTGATGGAACCTAGGATAGCATTGGCCTTCTGGTGTGAAAGCACACACTGCTGGCTCATGCTAAGTTTTTCATCATCCAGAACCCCTAATTCCTTCTCAGCAGGGCTGTTCTCAAGGATTTCTTCTCCCAGTTTGTATACATATATGGGATTACCTTGATCCAAGTGCAAAACATTTTGTTTGCTTTGTTGAACCTTGTCAGGTTCACAAGGGCCCACCTTTTGAGTTTATCAAGGTCCCTCTGGATGGCATCCCTTCCTTCTGCTGTATCAACCATACTGTTCAGCTTGGTGTCATCAGCAAACTTGCTGAGGGTTCACTCAATTCCATCATCTATGTCACTGATAAAGATTTTAAAGACTATTGGTCCCAAGATGGACCAATGGGGGACGCAGCTTGTCACCAGTCTCCACCTGGACATAGAGCCACTGACCACAACCCGCTAGCTGCAACCTTCCAACCGATTCCTTATCCACAGCAGTCCACTCTCTAAATCCATATCTCTCCAATTTAGAGAGAAGGATGTGGGGGGGGACCATGTCAAAGGCCTTGAAGAAGTCCAGGAAGATGACATCAGTTGCCTTCCTTTTGTCCACCAATGCCATCACTGCATCATAGAAAGCCACCAGATCAGTAAGGCACAACCTTCTCTCAGTGAAGCTATGCTGTCTGTCTCAGATCACTTGCTCAATCAGATTTGTCTTTTTTGCAGCTGTAAAAAGACAATAAAAAACAAGACTGAGTCATAAAGGGTAAAATATGCAGGACAGGAGGCAAGCAGAAACTATTTGTTTAAAGAACAAAAATTAATGTATAGTTACTAGAAGAAGCATTCATAATTGTCAATTGTCTTTGGTTGTCTTAATAAACTGAATATATTTAGGCATGGGACTAAAAACATCAAGTCAACCAGGAATGACAGCATTATTCAAAGTGATGAAATACCATGGAGAATGTTCCTTTTCAAAGGATATTACCTTCAGAAAAGAGAAAAAGGAAATCAAAGATATACAAATTGCTTTTGTGATCATTATTTAATTCAGAAGGACACAAGGACCGTTTGAAGATGAAAATGATTACCATTCAGATATTATTACCTATTTTCATCTGAAATCATTTTCTTTTATTAGTTGAAATCAGTAAGGTAATAAAAGCCAGTCCCGTAAATCCAACTTGAGAGAAAAATCATAAGCACCTGTTCCTTAAAAAGATTTACTTTGGCTTTCTTCCCTGAAAGCATGATATTGGATGTGTAAAGGTTCATAGTCGTGCCTGACATGGGACGCACAGTAAAGCATAAGAAACGTCATCCTTTTAGATGAAAGACAGACAGTTAGCCAGGCTTAACCTCTTGGAAAATGGTTACACTTCATGTACAAAGAGAGCTATGCTTTTATTTGCTATGGTATTTAAACTTCTGCATGGTATCCAGTGATCTTGTGGAAAGCAGAGCAGACAAACAGCACAGTCTCTCTGGAGGCAGATGCCAGAGTGACATTACAAGCCAAAGTGACAAAAATCATCCCTTGATGCACGACAATTCCTTGCAAGGTAAATCAGAATAATTGGTTTCATTACTCACTGTAATAAGTAAATAAATAAACAAATGAACAAATCAATGAACACATTTAATACCAACAAAGACAAGCATTTCATATCTAACTACAACTGAGCATGCAGAGGGCCACGGGGACTGGGATCAGAATCCATGTCAGGGTCCCCCTAGCTCCTTCATAATCTGCAGGCTGTTTTCAACAACCCTATTTATAACCATAGCTGCCTTTCTAGCAGAAGAGTTTAGATTCTGCTGGTTTCCCTGGCAACTATTAGTAATGCAAGCAAGATACAATGCAGAAAAAATAATATTTTACCCAATCCTATAGTCAATAATTGCACCAATTTCCCTCTTATATCAAAGGTAATTTCACAATAATTTTTTTCCTCCCATTTAAAGAGTGGCAGGAATAGCAGATAACCCTACCACAGTAAAATAATTTTCACAACTTTTCAGTCTTCCTATATCACTCTTTCTGGAGTTGAACAAAATGAACCCTCTAATCTGTGCAGATTAGTTCTGTAGTGTTACTGGAGGGATCAGGGCAGGAAGGTTAAGCAAAATGTAGCCAGTTCTCCCTGTTCAGCTCTATACCTTTTTCTAAACATCCCTGCTCCTGTTCTGTAGCATATCACACATCAAGAGTGGTTTGCATAAACCACACTTCAGAAAAGGTGATTCAGCATAATAATTACAGGACTGAAAAGAGAAAGACAGGATTGAAGTAGCGGTTTCTCTCTGTTTATTCTTCCTCTTTATTATTTTAACACCAACTGATTTTAGTTTCTGCAGAAATGTCATACTGATACCTTGCTTTTCTGCAGTACTGGTCACAGCCTGCCTTTGCTGCTTACACATATTCACCTTCTCAATGTGAATGTCACATCCAAAAGGGAGATGACTATTGAGTTATAAAATCTATGTCAGGTTATCCTGTTTGGCAGAGTCAGCATTTATATGGACCAGTAATACTTGGTCACGCTGCAAAGCTTTCACCAGAATTCAGAAATGAGTGAACGGAGAAAAATGTACAAATGATAGGAAACATTATGCAGCAACCCCAGCTGTGAAAAGCAGGGAAAATCCCTCACATCTGCAAAATAAATAGTCTGAGATCAGTTGAGGGGAACAGGAAAGAGTAACAGAGTAAGCAAGAGGTAACAGTAAGTAAGCAAGAGGTAACAGAGTAAGCAAGGATTAAGACAGTCTGTAGCAGAAAATGGAACTTCAGCCCTTTGCTGACTAATCTGGAGATACCGATATTTCCAAAAGACTACATTTATAGCAAGAAGAAAGGAGTAGGATGTGAAAATTTTTTAGTGGGGAACTAAGCTATCAATAACATACAGTTCACTAGAATCTTATGTAAATTATTTACAATTATTACACATGTTTCAGCTGTAATCTATAGATTTAGACTTCAATATTCCCTGTATCACTTCAAAAATATGTTTAGATTTTTGTAGAATGCATAAACCGTTCTCTAATCAAGTTGTTATTATAGAAAAAAAAGGCTCTCAGGCCAAAGCCGAATGAATACTGTAACTTATTTAAAACCCTGCATCTTCACCCACAGGCTTTTCTGTCTGTGCAAGCTCATCTCATTAATGTAATTTTATTTCCAGACTGATTGAGTCAGGCCAGATGCAGCCAGCAACAGGGTCAGCAACACATCTACTCTTTCCAGACATTTCTGGTGAGTCAGATGCACGAAGCTTGGAATATTTATAGCATTTTAAATAAAATGCACCAAGAAAAATTTTGTTGTGTAGTGATATAACTCAGAAAATCTAGTTTTCAAAAGGTAAATCCTGAGAGAGCAGAATCAGAAGCGGGAAGAAACAGATTGTACCAAAGTGACTTTCTGCGTACCAAAATTACAATCAAATTCTGTGAGCACGTGTGACATTTGCTCTGTCTCTGCTTTTGATGTCGTACATCTACAGTGCACTGCAGAGATGCTTGAGTCATTTACAAACAAGCAAGCCCTGAATCTCGGTCCAGCATAAATATGGTAGTGAGGTGCTAATTTACACAGTCAGCACTGCTTCCAGGTGCTGGTGTCATTGTAAGCTACTCTTTCGTGCCATGTAAAATTGCCAGCTTACTCATTGGTAGGTTAGAGTCTTAATACAGGGTTGAACCCCACACAGTATGAATCTATGTTACATGGAAATTCTTAAGGGATATTGCACTACTTTTTTTTAAAAAAGGAAAATTTGCATACTTATTGGCACTGTACATCTTGAAATTGTAATGATTATTACAATAAAAAACATAAGTTCTAATTATAAATTCATTATATGACACAGACCAGAAAAGACAGGAGAGATATAAAATATAACGCTATTTGAAAGGACATACCTTCTGTTTTTGATCTGTTTGAAGTTGTTGTTATCATGAAGACTGTAAAGCAGTTTCTGTTAATATTTGAATAGTGTATAGATTCTGTGTCTCTTGCAGTGCCTAACTCAAAATCTGATCTACTTGGGTTACAGTTCTGTAGGCTTACATGTGCCTGGGAAGACACAGACAGAAAAGTCAGAGCTGGAAGCACAGTGTGTTTCCCTCTTCACACATCAGACACTGGAGCAAAGGAAGGTTAGACAAGATGCTCAAAGTTGAGGGAACAGATATATCAATAGGAACTGAAATGTAGGTAAATACTCATCCTTTAGCTTGCTGGAAGCTAACTTTCTTATGTTCCTTGTCATTAGCCTTACTAGACTTTTTGCTCTTGCTCTCCTAAACAAACAAACAAAAAAATAAGACTTCACCTAAAAATGCAAGTTTTATTTTTCATTGAGTTACACAGGTCCACTGGTAGAAATAGAAAGAAAAAAGGCCACAGAAAAATCATAGAATTATAGAATCACCAAGGTCGGAAAAGACCTCCAAGATCATCCAGTCCGACTGTCCACCTACCACCAGTATTTCCCCACTAAACCTCAGTACAACATCCAAACATTTTTTGAACACCTCCAGGGATGGTGACTCCGCCACTCCCTGAGCAGCCTGTTCCAGACCACTCTTTCAAAGAAGAAAATTTTCCTATCATCCAATGTAATTAGAAATCATGTTTCAATAATGGAGGGATAGTGTCATTACCTCAATCTCATTGGGAATGAAAGAAAGCAGTAGGAAGAGCTTCTAACAGATAAGCTACAGAGTCTTAAGTACAGCAAATATGAGAAAGAGCTGTGCAATTACCATCAATAAAAATGACTCAGTAAATTAAGTTTTTAAAAAGGCTAAAAGTGTTTAACATTACACAGTAAGGAAAGATATCAAGATGCTACCTTTGACATTAGAGTTAAATGTAAAATAAACACAATTTTACTTGTAGCGCTCAAAGACAGAGTAAATAAAATCAGAATAAAATTAAATTGAAGTGAAATTTCATAGTGAGAGACACTGATAGTAGGTTCAGTGTTCCTTTTGACATTTTATAGTTGTTCCTACCACTCAGAGACAGTAATGTTCCTTTTCTGATTATCACAGCATAGATAATAACCATATTCCTCTATAATAACCAGGAAATTCATTCAGAAAAATGTAAAAGGAAAATACTCAAAGAAATGGTATTTAATAGGGAAGAAACACATGAATAAAAAGTGTTCTCATTGACCAAGTTTTTCCGGAGATTGTGCTGCATACAGTACACAGATCTAAAGATTTTCAGATTACATACTAAATTTGATGCTTGATCTTCTCCAAGATGGAATAAAAACATACCTAGGTAATTTATCAGGAAGACTAAAAGCCAGACATCTACATTCTCGAGGGTCAAAAATAGTTACACTTAACTATAGTTTTGTCTTCATTGCTGTTAAAAATCAAAAGGTATCTCTTACCTCAACTTGGATTTAATATCTGAGGATTTCTGGTTTGGAAGACTGACACGTATTATATGCTTACAGCATACAAGCACCATATCAAGTACTCCTGGTTATCAAAATGCAATCAACACTGCAGAACATACATCTTTATAGATGTCAAACAGGTCTCATATCTTCCAGCCTATTCACACTTTCATAAAAGAGATATGTTCTCCTGTCTCATCATAAATTAATACACGCAGGTTCAATGACAAATAAGACAACCAGTATAAAACTTCATTAGAGTGATTAGTATTAAGACTGAGAGATAATGGAGGTCACTAAAGTTGACTGAGCAGCACTGCAGAGGTTTAGCAGCAGAAACAGGATGATTTCCTACAAAGAGCATAAAATAAAAATCTTTATGTCATTATCAATTCTGAATCTATTTATATTCTAACTGATGAATTTTTTATTAGAGTAATTCCTGTAAGTGTTACTCACTAAAATAAAGTATTTCTGCTAGGGATTGACTCATTGTGCTCACACCCATTTCTTCATTGTGCTCACATCCACTGTCTCCATAAATGATCAGTAAAGCCATTTTTCTGCATGGAGGAATTCAATTCCATCCCATTGGTCACAAGTCGTTACAGATTTCAACTGGCAAGTAGCCTACTAAAATCCCAGCTAACTACTATAGCTACAAAACTTTCTGGTAATATGTTTACTAAATATTCACAATATTTTGGAGGTTTGCAATGTATGTGGCTTATAATAATAAATGTTTTGAACCAGAATAGCTAATGATGCACAACTAAAAAAAAAATAAAATATGACTAACATTTACTTTAAACATTATGCATTGGATACTAGGAAGGGACAATATTTTTTAAAAAAATACTTTAACAATTATTTTCATTATGCTCAAGCCATAATTTAAGAACTTAGATAATTATGAGTACTTTCTTTTTAATATGTTGCAAAATGATACACTAGTTATAAACAAACGAATGAATGAATGAATAAATAAGGTAACATTTAAACCTCCCTATTAATTAATTAATTTATTATTGTAAAAAACTTCTTCCTTATATCCAAACTAAATCTGTTCTCTTTTAGTTAGACACCATTTCCCTTGTCCTATCAAACCTGACCCTGCTGAAGAGTCTGTCCCCTTCCTTCTTACAGCTGTAATTTAGATACTGAAAGGCCACTCTCATGTCACCTCAGAACCTTCTGTTCTCCATGCTGCACAGCCACAGTTTTTGCAGCCTGTCCTCGCAGGGAGGTGTTCCATCCCTTGGATCATTTTTGTGGCCCTCCTGTAGTGTGCTGTGTCTTACTAGTGAATTCATCTCGAAGTCCTGGTGATTTCTGCAAGGCAAGTTACTGGAGAACAGTATATAGTGAACACACTGTATTTGTAACAAAGAATGTAATTATATTTTCAGTAATTTCCATAGGGACTATGCAGTACTTTATAATAAAGAGATGTATTTGTTAATGAAATATCAAAATGCCTTAGCTTCTAACAGAAAAGTGTAAGATTTAAAGCTTGTTAAAGTTAGGTGCTCTGATATATTTTTTTTTGTGGCAAATCTTAGTTTGATATTCTACTGTTAATGAAAATCAAAGAAGATTATGGCCATTTTTTTTTTCTTCTTTGATGAAAGATGACTCCTTCCTTGAAAATTCAAAAGTTCACTTGAAAAGGCATCTTTTTTATTTATATCTGGTTTTCTTTTTTATTTTTTCATCTTAGAAGTAATTTCAAGCTACAATTTGTTTTTGTACACAGTTTCTAGGTACACTGATAAAAAACAGAGAAAAAAGAAACCCCACTGTTAAGATCAGTTAAGGTCACATTTCTGTCCAGAATTTTGCAAAGACTATGTAAATATGCTGAATGGCACAAACGACTTCATGTGTCATTATGCATGGATGGAAAAAAACATACTGGACTTCCTGTCCATGGGTTATCTAGACCTGTTGATCCTGCTCGTTCCTGGAATTTCTGGACATCTTACTAATCCCAAACATATACAACCCCTTTACCATGCCTCATAATAAAGGACGGATGTTCTAGGAGTTTCCTCTTACAATCTCCTCCTTTTATGTGTTCTGTCTATCAGCCCAGTTCTTCTCTCAACCCATTCTAGTACTAATTCTTATTTGAAGCTGTATAGCTTACATAATAAGGTCATAGCAGGCTGTTAAGCAGCAATATTGATTTTTTTTTCTTATTTTCCATAGAAATGCCTTCCCTAATGTATTCTAAAATTGTATGTGGTGTTTGAATACCTGTACCATACTGGCCACTCTAAAAATTCTGTCATCAAAAATATCTTTTTGATGTATCAAACTGTTTGCAAATGACAAGCCCCCTCCTTCAGTTGAAATAGTCACTATTTTCCCATATCCACAATGCTGCACACATGCTACTGCATTTTAACCTAATCTATCACACTATTGCCTGGATGGTCACACTTGGAGACTCACAGGCAGTGTCTTGATGTCTAAGTGGAGACTGGTGACAAGTGGTGTTCCTCACGGATTGGTGCAGGGATCAGTGTTATTTAACATCTTTATAGGTGACATGGACAGTGGAATTGAGTGCACCCTCAGCAAGTTTACTGATGACACCAAGCTGAGTGGTGCAGTTGACACACTAGAGGGAAGGGATGCCATCTAGAGGGACATGGATAGGCTTGAGAAGTGGGCCCATGCCAACCTCATGAAGTTCAGCAAGGCCATGTACAAGGCCCATACAGGCTGGGTAGAGAATGGCTTGAGAGCAGCCCTGAGGAGAAGGTTTTGGGGGTGTTGGTTGACTTAACATGAGCTGGCAATGTGTGCTTGCAGCCCAGAAGGCCAATCATATCCTGGACTGCATCAAGAGAAACATGGCCAGCAGGTCAAGGGAGATGATTCTGTCCCTCTGCTCCGCTCTCATGAGACCTCACCTGGAGTAGTACATCCAGTTCTGGGCCCCCAAACACAAGAAAGACCTCAATGTATTGGAGAGGGTCCAGAGGACCAGAAAGAATTAGATGGTCTTTAAGGTCCCTTACAACCCAAACCATTCTATGATTCTATGGTTCTATGATTCTATGATTTATGATCAATCCATTTTTCAGAGTTATCCAGGACTTTCTATGAAGTAACGGATCTTCATCTACACACATGATTTTGAAGTCTGTGGTCACTGCAGATTCAGTACTTCATATTTTGTGATACAGTTTTACAAAGAGAACACTGAACAATTCTGACCTCATGAACAATTCTTAATAACAATGTACTACCCTTCAGGTAGATGAGATTTAGATTCCTACTCAGCCACCAATTCAGATTAATGGACAGACTGAGATTATATTTTATACTGCTGTCAATTTTAACTATTTGCCATTCTATCTGAATCTGACTCATCACTGGCAGCAATACCTGCATTCCGCATTACTGAATACAGTTTCTCCTTTTGCTACAAAAAGACGGGATTCATTAAACCTTCCGGAACTTAAATTGAAAATAATTAAAAAATTGAAGATAATTAAAAAATCAGTAATAAAAGATGAGGTAAGAAACAAGAGAAAAAGTACAAGAACATGAGACTGAAATATAAACAATCAGGAGAATTATTACTACATATTCTTGCAGACAAAGTTACCTAGACAAAAAATAGGCAAGCTTTAACATAACCTTCTGTATGACTTTAGCTTGCAGATCAAAGCTTATACTATACCTGATTGTGGCTGTTATCTTAATCTTCATTATCTAAAATATTTGAGCTGTGGTCTCTGAGGTCTCTGCAATGTGCTTTGTCTTCACAGTTCCTTTTTATCTTAATACAATACTTATGTCATAGCTGTCTCTTCTGATACTTCTGTGACAGACAGCACTTACAGAATAATAACGGGCTTGTTCGCAATTTCAGCAGTTGGTGGCTGACTGATCTTGAGGCCTTTCTTCTGAATTTTTGTTTCCAATAAATTATAACCTGGTTTCCTGACAATATTTTGAATATCAAACCTAGTATTACTGTCACTGAATGTCTTCCATATTATGAAGCCTGCAATACCTACAGCTGCCACCTCACTGTGTAAGCCACCCATTCACATGACTACATAGTGAGGTAGCAGCAGCACACTAACTCTGCAGCAGCAGGCTAGGCTGTGTCTGTCTTAAACGAGCAGGGGCTGTGTTCCAGAGCTACTGTGGGCTATTTAAACAGGGAGTAACCATTTGCTACCCATTCATGTGACCACCTGGAGAGGAGGCTAGTTATCTCACTGTCCAGCAAGTGATAAGGGCAGGGGCACCTGTTAACGGGCCGGTAACATGGCAAGGGTGGAGCCAGCGCTGCCGTCAACTGGGCGGAGCAGATGAGTCACGCCCCACTAAGGCTGCCCTCGATAGTGCTAGGGAGTCCGATGGTTTGCAATGGCTGCACCCTGGGGGAAGGCTACTGCCGGGAAAAATGTGGAGACCCAGACAGAGGTTCCATGCACACATAAAAGGAAGGCTGCTGCCAAGAGAAATGTGGAGACCCAGACAGAGGTCCCGCAGCGACATGCTAGTGCACAGGTCTCTGGCTGCAGTGAGTGCCAGAGCCTGGCCCTTGCAGTGCAAGGCAGCGGAGGTAGCACTTGTGTTAGATGGGACCAGCTGAATGATTTACTCAGCCTAGTGTCTGACCTGAAGGAGGAGGTGGAGAGGCTGAGGAACATTAGGGAGTGTGAGAGGGAGGTTGATCAGTGGTGCCAGTCCCTACCAGCCCTGAGATGTGGGCAGCCAGCTGAGGCTCCACACGAAGCACATCACCCTCTACTGCCTTGCAAACAGGTAATGGGGGGGACCAGCAGGCAGACAGTTCTCCTGCTGCAGTGAACCCCCTGGCCTCTCCTCCCCCTAACAACAGTGGTGATGAACTGCGGGACAGGGGGCAATGGCAAAAGGTCCCAACTCGGCAATGCAGGCGCACCTGCCCAGCAATTCCCCTACCTCTCCAGCTGCCCCTGCAGAACAGGTACAGTGCTCTGCAGGGACAACTGGATAATGGTGGGGATGATAGTTCTTCCCACTTGGAGGTGTCATCAAAGTCTAGCCAGACTACCCTTAGCATCAAAACCTCCTCAGCAAAGAAAAAAAGATGGGTTATTGTCATTGGTGACTCAGTGCTGAAGGGAGCAGAAGGCCCGTTACGCAGGCCAGACCCACCACACAGGGAGGTCTGCTGCCTCCCAGGGGCCTGGGTTAAAGATGTAAGGAAGAAACTTCCTTCCCTAGTACAGCCCTCAGATTATTACCCTCTATTGTTGTTTCAGGTAGGTAGTGATGAAATAGGAAGAACTTCCCTAAGGTCTATGAAGAAGGACTTCAGAGCCTTGAGGTGATTGGTCAGGGGTTCGGGAGCACAAGTCGTGTTCTCCTCTATCCCTCCAGTTACAGGGAACAATGAGGGACTGAACACGATGGGCCAATGGATTAATACTTGGCTCCAAGCCTGGTGTGCCCAGCCCTGTGAGACCAAATCTGTTGGCAACCAGTGGAAATAGCTTATCCCACTGGTGGAAAGGGGTTTTAGGGTGGGAGTTGGCTAGGTTCATTGACAGAGCTTTAAACTAGGTATGAAGGGGGTTGGGAGTGAAACTGGGGTCACTAGAAAGGAGCCTGTATGTAACATGCCAGTGCTTGTGGGAGGGGGATGTGCTAGTAAGATCCCACAGTCTTGTGAAGGAGGTGGACGATGACCTTTTTGTAGGAGGAACACAAGGGTTGGTGTGAGGTTGGTTACTATGGAAACACCTGAGTACAGCCAAGAAGGTACTAGGGCTTCTCCCACTTAAAAGGTGGCCCAGCTCAGGTACATTTACACTAATGCACGCAGCATGGGTAACAAACAGGAGGAGCTGGAGGCCATTGTGTAGAGTGCTGTGATTGATGGATAACCACTTTTCAAAAGAGATAGATAAGGCAGGAGAGGAAGTGGTGTGGTCCTTTATGTTAAGAAAAGTTGTGAATGTCTGGAAATCAGTGATGGTGATGATAGGGTTGAGAGCTTATGGGTCAGAATCAAAGTGAAGGCCAATAAGACTGACATTACTGTGGGACTCTGCTACAGGCCACAGGATGAAGAGTTGGATAGGATCCTTCATAGACAGTTGGGTGAGGTCTCACAGTCTCTACCCCTTGTTCTCGTGGGGGACTTCAACTTCCCAGACATCTGCTGGAATTATAATACAGCAGAAAGGGAACAGTTCCAGAGGTTCCTGGAGTGTGTGGGAGACAACTTCCTGACACAGCTGGTGAAGGAGCCAACAAGGGGAACCAAAATCCTAGACCTGCTGTTTGTTAACAGAGAAGGTCTTGTGGGGGGTGTAAAGGTTGGAGGTCATCTGGGGCAAAGCGATCATGAAATGATAGATTTTTCAATCCTTGTAGAGGCACAGAGGGGACTCAGCAGAACTGTCACCTTGGACTTCTAGAGGGCAGACTCTGGTCTCTTTCAGACCATGGTTGAGAGAGTCTCTTGGGAGGTAGTTCTGGAGGGCGTGGGAGCCCAGGAAGGCTGAGAATACTTTAAGGAAGTTATTTTAATGGTGCAGGAGCTGACCATCCCCAAGTCACGGGAAACGAGCCAATGGGGAAGGAGACCAGTCTGGCTGAACAGAAATCTTTGGCTGGAACTCAGGAACAAAAGGAAAGTTGATGGTCTTTGGAAGAGGGGGCAGGCAACTTATGAGGGTTAAAAATACATAGTGAAGCTGTGCAGGGAGAGAATTAGAAAGGCCAAAGCCCAACTAGAACTGAACTCGGCCATTAAGGTGAAAGACAACAATAAATATTTCTATAAAAACATCAACAGTAAGAGGAAGGTTAGGGAGAATCTCCATCACTTGTTGGACACAGAAGGGAACACGGTGACCAAGGATCAGGATAAGGCTGAGGTACTTAATGCCTTCTTTGCCTCAGTCTTTATTAGTAAGGCTAGTTGCTCCCTGGGCACACAGCCCTTGTGCTGGAAGATAGGGATGGGGAACAGAATAAGCCCTGCATAATCCATGATGATCCAGGTTTTGGACCTGCTCTGAAAGCTGGATGCTCACAAGTGCGTGGGGCCAGATGGACTGCACCCTAGAGAGAGTTGTCGGATGTGGTTGCCAAGCCACTCTGCATCATCCTTTAACAGTCCTGGCTAACCGGGGATGTCCTGGTGGACTGGAGACTGGCAAATGTGACACCCATTTTCAGAAAGGGCCAGAAAGATGGTCCTGGTAGCTGCATACCTATCAGTCTCACATCAGTGACAGGGAAGGTTATGAAACAGATAATCTCGAGAGCCATCACAGATCAGTTAAAGGTCAACCAGGGGATCAGGCCCAGTCAGCATGGGTTCATGAATGGTAGATCCTGTTTGACAAACCTGATTTCCTTCTATGACGAAGTGACTTGCTTAGTGGATGAAGGTAAGGCTGTCGATGTGGTCTACCTGGACTTCAGTAAAGCCTTTGACACTGTCCCCTGCAACGTCCTCATGGAGAAGCTGGCTGTCTGTGGTTTGGATGGGCATACACTCTGCTGGGTGAAACACTGGCTGGGTGGCCCAAAGAGCTAAATCCAGTTGGTGGCCAGTCACGAGCAGTGTCGCCTGGCACTCGGTACTGGGGCCACTCCTATTCAACATCTTTATCAATGATCTTGGTGAGGGGATTGAGTACACCCTCAGTAAGTTTGCAGACAACACCAAGTTGAGAGGGAGTGTTGATCTGCCAGAGGGTAGAAAGGCGCTACAGAGGGACCTGGACAGACTGGATCGATGGGCCAAGGTAAACTGAGTTTCAATAGGGCCAAGTGTCGGGTCTTGCATTTTGGTCACAACAACCCCAGGCAACCCTACGGGCTTGGGGAGGAGTGGCTGGAAAGCTGCCTGATGGAAAGGGACCTTGGTGTGCTGATGGACAGTCAGCTGAATATGAGCTGGCAGTGTGCCCAGGAGGCCAAGAAGGCCATTGGCATCCTGGCCTGTATCAGGAATGGTGTGGTGAGCAGGACTAGGGAGGTAATCCTCCCCCTGTACTCTGCACTGTTGAGGCCTCACCTTGAGGACTGTGCTCAGTTTTGGGCACATCAATACAGAAAGGACACTGAGGTGCTGGAGCAGGTCCAAAGAAGGGCAACAATGCTTGTGAAGAGCTTGGAGAATATTCTGTATGAGGAAGGGCTGAAGGAATAGGAGCTGTTTAGTCTGGGGAAGAGAAAGCTGAGGGGAGACCTTATTGCTCTCTTCAAATACCTGAAAAGTGATTGCAGTGAGAGCGGGATTGGTCTCTTCTCACTGGTGACAGGACAAGGGGAAATGGCCTCAAGTTGCGCCAGGGGAGATTCAGTTTGAATATAAGGAAAAACTTCTTTATAGAAAGGATTGTTAAACAATGGAATAGGCTCCCCAGGGAAATGGTTGAGTCACCATCCCTGAATGTGTTTAAAATCCATTTGGATGTGGTGCTCAGGGACATAATTTAATGGTGGGTTGTTAGAGTTAGGATAGGATGGTTTGGTTGAGGTTGGATTTGATGATCTTGAGGGTGTTTTCAAACCTGAGCAATTCTGTGATTCTATAATTCTAAGATGAGCCATGGCAGCAAAAATTCACCATTTGCTGGGCAGTCTCAGAAATCCAACAAAGTCAGCAGGTGTGATATAAGAAACCAAACGTGTTTACAGGAAGCTCAAAATCTAAAATAAAGGGAGACCAATTATGGAGGAATGGAAGGCTAAAGGGATGAGTAAAGTGGTGAAGGATGAGGAAGCAAAATTAAGTTAGAAGTAAATAAAGCATTTGAGGTTGATAGTAACACCAACTACATTCAGTTTAGGAGCACTTCATACTATTTTTAGCAATAGAGAAGAATTGGCAGATGGGACATAAGGAATGTAAGATGATACACAGAAATTTAGAATCTGTGAAAGTGATATTAGTTGCAGTTCCCAAAGATGTCTATGATTTTGCTCGATTCTTGCCAACATATTCTACAATTATTCTGCATTACAAAACTGAAATGTTCTTTATTTCCTTCTCAATCATAGTTTCCTCTTTTTTTTTTTTTTGATAACTGCTGTCAGGAATTTGCATAGTGTATGCCTACGTCATGTTTATATCAACAGGAGCATTCTTAATATGATATTTTTAAAAGATGAACTTATAAAAACTTCTATTGCTATGCTGCAAGAATCAAAATGGAAAACATAATTTTTCTGTGGTAGGTTTCAACTAGTCAGTTTTAACTAGGGAATGCAGGAAAAACTGTTCCTATAAAACTACAGCTAATTTGGGATATAATGGAGTTTACATTAAAGAACTGGAAATATGGAGAGAACTGTGGGTGTCACAAAAGCTGCCCAAAACAAGGTATGTTCTCCTTAGGAAGAAGTCTTGATCCTAGATTCACACTGATGCACACAGGTTGCTTATAATGTATGCCCACTGCAAGACAAAAAGATTCATGATAAATGATAAAAGCAGTTACCAGTGGATTATAGACAGATTTTAATGGGTACCTTGAGGCTATGGTGAACTCATAGAAGTTCACCATTACATAATAGTACATTATGAAAAGCTCTGTTTTCTGCCTTATTTCCTGTGTAAGAGCTTTCATCATGAATGTGCTTTCAATATCATTTCTTTTTTTCTTTTTTTTTTTTTGCGGGGGGGGGAGAGACAGGGCATGAGCTCCCGTACGAAAACAAATGAGCCAGGGCACTGAATGAAACTGGAAGTGGGGATAAGGGCTCTCCTGATTACAATGAATATTTTCCTCTGTGCTTATGCTGGTTGTGCAATAAATGCACAATCAACTGTTGTGGATGTCATTAAATCAGATCTCTCCAAGCCTTCTGACAACCACTTCATCCTTCCTAGAAATAGTCTTTGATGCCAAATACTGAATATTTGATCTTGTATCCTCTAAAAAAAGCAAAAAGTAGTAGAGGAATGTAATCCACCAATATGAGATTTGATACAAGGCATACAGATTTTGATATCTTGCAACTAGCTCAGTTTTTTCCTTATGGTATCATTTACACCCTGTGTACTTCTGAGTTCTAGTGCTGATGTGAATGTCCCTAGAAGATATTGCCATAGTAACAGTGGTAAATTAAAAATATTTTTAAAAGCAAAAGGAAACACACTGTACATACAAGAATTTATGTTAGTATTTGGCAATGTAGAAATCCATATTATATAATGGATACAGAAAACCATCCAAATTGTCATACCAAAGAACTTGCTATTAACTACCTGTATTCTTTCTCCTTTTGTTCACTCTTCCAGTGTTCCTCTGCAATCCTACAGGTGACAGTTTCAATCTTCTCAAGAAATTGGGGAGTTAAGACTTAGTTATCAGCATCTTGAGCCCTCCCCCAAGAGGAAGGTGATGTTCCTGCTAGGGATTTATTCCTCTTTAGTCTTAAACCCAGTTTATATATATATATACAATTGTATATATTATATATATATATATACATTTTTTTGGCTGGGTTCATCTGGCAGTGACTGCTGGTGGTGTCCCCAGAGGGTCATTTGGAGCTGAAGCTACAGCCGGGCAGCAGCTCCCAATGGGCTCTGGCACAGGGGTTAAACCAGCAAAACCCAGCTCAGGTCAAGGCTAGGTTGAGCCCCTGTATGATGCACGTTGGGCTGTAAGGGCAGTGTTGGGTGGGAGGCAGACAGCTGCCTGTTCTGATGGAGCAGGCCTGGATGGAGAGAGCAGCTCTCTTCTGCTGAGGAAAGCCAGTGGGACAGAAATAACGCCTGAGCAAACTGTGGCTCCTGAGAGGAGCAGGGAGTCTTCCTGCAGTGATTGCTCCTAAAACCAATTTTTACTGTTAAAATGGTAAGCACCTGGTGCTGGGAGTGCTGGCAGCTTTGCAGCCCACTGCGAAGAGATTCCTTTACTTTGAGCAGATAGGCAGATAAAGTGAAGCAGCTTCCCAGGAAGACAGGGAAAAGCCTTTCTCTCCCTGTTAAATCAAACCTTGCTCTAAAATGCCCTCTTGTGGGAGTCAACATCTGAGATCACTGTAATTATCCCATAGGAAAGAGGTACTGGACAAAAACTGGCAGATGGCGGCAGTGCTGCCTCCTTCCCACCTAAGGCTTTGTTAGATTTTATCAGTTAGAAGGCTTTCAAGTATCTCTGGTGGTTGAGATAGATAGAGACAGTCCATGTCTTTTAGGGTGGAAAGCCTTGTTAAATTAGAAAAAGATCTGTTCCATTTATCCAGGCTAGATAATTCCAGGAATTATCAGAACCTGAATGTAGTTGAAGTAGGAAATTTCAATACTGAATACCAGGACACTCGTGGTACCTTAAGTACCAAGATACCTTGAATCAAAGCAACAGTCAGGTGAGCTGGTATGGAATTCCCCAACGATATAGAAGGAGGAGGCAATTTTATGGGGTATTGGCTACTGGCCCTTTTCAGAATTTGGGTGGGTTTCCTCTGGCAGTAGAAATCCCAGGAAATAATTAAAAAATAATAAATTTTGAAGTCAGTGTCCCGCACAAAATGCATGTTTTTTTCATCTCAAATAATTGATAGGGTTATTCTTTCCTTTTTGACTATTTTAAATTTTAGAGATTACAATTAAAATTATTTTAAACTGTGCATAAGTCCCTGCATGTAGAAATGATCCCTATGTTAGTAAAGTGACATCAGTGAATACTGGGGAAAAATAAGACAGCTCCAAAGTGGTTTTTACTTCTCTTGCTTGAGCCACTTCAGTATCTTATCACCCAATTAATTTAACCAGATGAGTGGAAACACACAGAAATATAGCAGGTTTGTTCAGCTGAACACCATGAGTTATTGATAAAATATTAAAACTAAAGCACAGTTAACCAGAAGGGAAGGAGTCCTGTCATGGTCCTGAATTTGCTAATTTTTTTTTCATGCATGCTTTCTGGATGTAGGAATGATTTGGAATGGGGCTGGAATTGTTTTAAATCCTTGGAAGAGAAATCCAGGAAAGCAAAAAGCTTTTGTCAGCTGTCAGCTGCAAGCTGCTGCTCAGAGCATCGTGTTCTCTCTTGGAGGTGATCATAGAAATAGGTGATACAAATTAGCTGGCTCTGGATTATCACTAATATTCACTTCTCATGTAAGTGACTTATTTTAGTCATGACACATATCTACCAGTCATAGCACAGTTAAAACTAATTGTCATGATTCTGCCAGGTCCTGTTAGCACTTGGCACTGAACTTTGTTGTAATTTATATGCAAGACATTGTTAATCCAACTTCTTCACTTATATCATGGTCCATATGAATGCTCTATGGGTAACATGATCCTGGTTTTAAGTGTTTCATCTCTCTCATTCTTGCTTGTCATTATCATGAGATAAGATGAACAAACAGACAAAATCTAACATCAACTGAATGTTGACTTAAATAAGTCTTCAAGCTTTACATAGCAGAATAAATACACTTTAAAGCCTTCTATATGTTTTCTGAAGATCAAATCTATATATTTTCCTCTGGTATGTCTCACACTATGAGTCTGAGGAATTCCATAGTGGCTATTGTGGCTGAACAAGTGGTCACTGCAACATGGAACATTTATAAATCAAGATTACAAAATGCAGTGTGGTGTCTTCTAGCTCAACCCCTCCATCACGAGGCAAAAGTTGACACCTGTTTTGTGCTTTAAATCTTTTATTGTGCATTTGATTTAAAGTTTTTCTAAGGCTTGTTTTCAGTGAGTCTGCAAAATCTGTCCTATTTCAGACAGTTTTTGGACCTAGAGATTTTAGTTAATGTCAGGACAGCTGCACAGTTTAAAATCATTGAGTCTCTTCATCATTTGTTCCACACTGATCATCTCCAGTTTTATATTCAATGCTTCAAAAAAGAATTGGCATAAGAAATCTTTCAGTGCTTGCCTACATTTAAAGTCAGAGACAGTCAGCCTCTTATGCATCCCATGATTCAGATTCTTGTTCCACATCCCTAGCCCTTAGAGAAGCAGAGCAAAAGCCAGGTAGCATTTTAACTGATACCTCCTTACAAAAATAAAGTACCTCTGTCTTATCTCTAGACTGAGTGCTGGTGTTTTTCAAATCACCCTAAAACCTGAAGACAGATGGCTTCTTCTCCCTGGCCAGCAGAGCTCTGAACCACAGTGGGCTACTAGAATGGGTCTGTGCTGCTAGGCTTCTGGCTTGCAGCAATACTCCAAAAGGGAGGTCACCTAGGGCAGGCTTCCCACAGTCGGGTGTGTGTAAAACTAACTTTCTGGAAAATAAACACTATGCAAATGTGAAAAAGTATTCAATATGTATTTCTTTGGTTATTAGAGAACATTTATCGTTGTGTCTAATGCATAAGCTTCCCCTGGAAGAAATTCAGCTTAGAACACTGAGTGCAAAAAAAGAGATTAGTCGAGTGCAGAAAAGTCTGTTTAAGTTTCATCATGCTGAAAATTACATTACATAGAAATTTTGATAGGCTAATATATAAAAAAAAACCTATCGAATTGCAAGAAAGAAAAACAAATCAATTACAGTTCAGTAGCAATGTTTTTTTCCAGTCACCTAAAAATCTAGACAGTTTCTATTGTATGAGGAATCAAATGGAACATCTCGCCAATAGTTTCTCATCTGCAAATGCTAAGCATGATTTGTTTAAATTAGAAGATGAATAGTAACAGTCAGAACCATCTGAAAAAAAAAAGATAAGTTAATTCTTCAATCAAAAATTTAATTAGTTTATGTGGGATTTACTTTATCACTGCTCTACTAGATGTGTTATGAGATTTTTTTTTATTTCATTTTATCCCCTTTATTTTAGATATGGTTTTTTTTCAATACTGATGCCAATTGTCATGTATAAAATAATATATTCCGAACATAAATTAGTATCTTTTGGGGCATGACTGTGTATTTAATTAATTTAGAAAACTGGAACATGATTTAAAATGAAGGGGTTTATTTTGCATTAGATTAAAAAAAAGTTGTAGGTTGCTGGGAAGCCCTTATCACTTCAAAAAATGGAAAGCAATCATGTCTAGAAAACCTCATATTCTGATTAAAGCACAAGTGCAAGACTGGAAAAGACTATTTAAATTCTTCATCTTCCTGAATTTCTGTAGGAATGTGTCTAAATTTTCCTAAACGACCTACTTTTTCTATAAATAATTTATCTTCTTTTTTTGTATGTGTTTTCTTGCATTAAACAGTAAATATATAAATATATATACCATGATGTCATACATGACATCATAGAATGAACAGTAATATGCCAGTACAGTGAGCACCATTTTCATTTTTTCATCTGACTGCATATGTAAAAATAACGTATGGATATCAAAACAGAATTTCCTTCTGCATCATTTTTTTTTCATTACAACTACCTCAGCTAAGCTGTTGGGACTAAATTTTACGTTATGACATGAGCACTCAGTGAGTGAACTCTGATATGAGAAATCTGTCACCTGCCAATTTCCACAGTGTGCATTCTCCATTCCTCCCAAATAGTCTGTTACTGAATTTGGAAAATGGAAGGGACATCTTACATAGGAACAGTTTCTTCTAGGTTTGGGGATTTTTTGTTCTAACAGACAGCTCCTCTTCTGATAACAACAACAAAAAGTTAAATATACTGGTTTTGAACAAAGTCCATTGTTCAACACTGTTTTAACAATACAAACTAGCATTGTACCAGAAGTTTTGACATTTCCCAGTATACACTGGACTGTTTTTATCAAGTGCAACAACTCACCTTTGGGTCTCATGCTCTTTGGCAGCATCATGCTAGAAAAAGTCTGATGTTATCAGTTTTAGAATGACCACACTAAGTAGTCACTATATGTTGTGCCACCTTCAGTAACACAGCTGTTTTTTTTCTTCTTCACACTTTTTTCTTTTCTTACACCTCTTTCTCAGATCTGCAACCTCCTCTAATTTCTGATTTTGCTATATTTGAGGCACTCTGCATATGTTAGGCATTTCTTTTTTTTCCCTTTTGTTACCCCTAGAATAGTGTTTACTCAGCTCCTATGTTTTATTATTACCAGCAACCAACGACAATATGCAGCCTTGCTTTAGGGCTGCACTGCTCTGTAGAATTGTTATTCCTATCTACAACTTACTAATAATAACAACATGAAAGTGTACAAAGCAAAGGAAAACTAAAACAAACAAGGCAAGATCCACCTGGCCATCACACAAGTCCTCTTGTTAGCTTGACAAAAAACATGTGTCCCGATGCCAGCAATGGCAAGTCCATAGGTACTGGGCTACTGGGAGGCAGCAGTGATGATGGGGATATCACCCCACAGTCAGATTGTCTACATTTGAATGGCAGGTTTGCCAGGGACTACTGCTTGTCCAGATCTGAGGAATGTCTGGGGTTGGAGGGGAAAAGTGTTAAATGTGGAATGATGTTTTTAAAGATGTTTATACAACTTAAATCAGAAGTCTTCTTCCTCAGCGCTTTTGCATTCAGGCAAGAAACAGAAGTGCATAGATTATTTGCTCTGGTAACATCAGAGCAGCACCTGACAGCCAGTTTTCCTAGGCACCGCCAGAGCATGTATGCTGCCCAAGGACAGAACATATATATTTCAGATTATGACAAGAATGCTACAGGGCCCAGCTCTCTTGAGGTGGGCTATCTCTGACACAATATATCTGACTTGCAGAATTCTCTTAAATTATTCCAAGAAAAGATAAACACCAGCAGAAGGCTAGGAAAAGTGATTTATTCTGGGAGCACTCTAACAACTCCTAGATTGCTGGTTGTATGCTCTACATTAGGTCTGTTTACCAGAAGGCAGTTAATGTTGCCCATTAACCACCTTCTACTGAATCTAATTACTTAGTTTTGATTAAAAGCACACACTGAATCCAAAAGCATTCAATTCTGATTTGAATGCATGAATACAAGCCAGAATATGGCTGGCATTTTTTTTTAGTAGCAATCACCATCAGAATTAGAAGTTTATATTAAACATTTTGTTTACATTGCTGTCTTCAACTTTGAGCTGTTGTGTCTCACTACCTTTCTAGACAAAATGAAAAAAAATCTTACTACCCAAGTATTTTCTCTTTGTAGATACACTTAAACACTGTAATCAAGTCACTTCCTTTTTTTGTTTGTTCTAAATGAAACAGATGGAGATCTTTAAGCTTTCACCAACAGCATACTTTCTTGCATGGCTGAATAAATTGTGGGGATTTTCCTGCATCCTTTCCACATATTTTTAAATATATGGGGCTTTGAACTGTCTGGAACTTTGTAGTGTGAATAGGTAAAATTACCCTTAAACATTTTTTTAATACATCAAGAATTCTTATTTTTTGTTGCATCATTGCAATTGGGCTCATAGGCTGAAGTCATCCTCAGCAGTCCTTTCTATCTTTCACTATCGCTTTTTCTGTATATACAGTTCAGCTCCAGTTTAAGCAGTTGCATCTTTAGCAACCGTGTATCTTTAGCAGCTATGTATCTTTTTTAGTTTCTTGTATCTGGCAGCAGCACCTGACCAGAACTCAATGGTAGTAAGCTAAAAAATGTATTCTTTAAACAGAGTTTATCACAAAATTTCAATTAGTGCATATGCTTGCTTGCTCTCCTGTAGTAGAGATTTGCTTGTTGTCCTGTACAGGCCACAAACTGAGAGTGGAAGTGCAGTGTTTTTCAAAATCACTACTGAACTAACAGAGCAAAAGTTTTACACCTGCAGAAAATGAACATCAGAGAAGTACAAAGTGGCTCACTGATCTTGTTATGACTTTTTCAGCTGAACGGCAGACTTGCGGGATGACTATAGGCTGAGTGTCAAAAGCTGTACTGCCCCCTATCCATCTGTATTTGTAACTGCGTACACAAGCGGTGTTTATGAAGAACCTGTTTCTCCCTGCCAGTATTGACATTTTTATTATGCGCAGTGTGTCCCGTGCCTCTCTTGACTACTGCATGCCTGGTCTCACCTCTAGTGAGACTACAGAAAAGTGTTTAGATAGGGTGACAGAGTGGAGATACAGATCTGGACAGAAGCACAGGGCTCCGAAGTGGGAGCTCTGCTGTCACATACCAAACAACTCAAGACCTTCCCTATTCAGTTCTAAATTTCCCAGACTTTTTGATGTAGATGACTGTTTGTCTTGCTTACACAACCACTGATTTGGAATGCTTGTCCTACTTTACACTATCATGAGGCATACCAAATTTCAAGACAACTCAATTCACCGTATGAACATAAAAGCCCTTTGATCTTCTTTAGTGTTATAAACAATTTCCTGTTACATAATCTTAATACTAGAAGAAAACACTAAATATCATCTGTTCCAGCTTCATCCCAGCAGAAATCAAACACTACTACTGTGTCATCCCTGACATGTTTGTCTCACATCTCTCTCTTAAAGATGTCCAAAGCCATTCCTTATCTTCCTCAGGCAACTCAGTCAGTATGTTATTATACTAAGCATTATGAGTTCCTTAACATTTAATCTGACATTCCCTCACAGCAGTTTAAATGCTTATTCTGTTGGCTATGGAAATGGAGAACTAAAGACATTAGCAAAGGCCTTTCCTTATTTGATGATTGTCATCCCATTTCTATTCAAACTTTCCTTATTTAGACTTTACAGCCCCATTCATTTTTTGCTTTTCTTTTTTTTCCTAATAGGTCATGCTTTGTGGTTCTTTGTCATTTTTTGAATGCTTCTCTGGATGGACTGACTTCATTTCCTCAACAGAGCAGCAGTCACTGCATCAAGCCAGGCAGAGTTCAAGAAGTATTTAGGCAACACACTCAGAGACAGGGTTTAATTTTCATGTAATTCTGTATGGAGCCACGAGTTGGACTTGATGATCCTTGTATGTCTTTTCCAACTCAGGATATTCTGTGGTTCTACAATATTTCTTTAATGCAGCTCACTGCACAGTGCAAAGCACTCCAAATGAAGCTTTATTCCAGGCAGACAAGAATGGAAATATTAATTTGTATGTCTAACTGGCTATGTTCCTTTTCTGTATCTCAGCTGATATGGAACAAAATTCTATTTTTTTTTCCTACTTATCTTGTGGTCTGACATATTACGATATCTTCACAGAATCACAGAATTGTAGGGGTTGGAAGGGACCTCTAGAGATCATCTAGTCCAACCCCCCTGCCAAAGCAG